>JAWZYV010003911.1:0-36463 GCA_038373885.1 Cheiracanthium punctorium | reverse complement strand
CTTCTCGTGCGAGCCAATCAGTTAGTCGAGTTCTCAAGTTCAGCCGCCGTTAGAAAATCTGATCGGCTGTATCAGCTGCATACTCCCTATGCCGGAGAGGCTGCTTACGTAGTCGTTTTCATGGCAACGGTGCTGCCAATTTTCTTTTCAGCGCTCTCGGCTGAACCAAAGATTTTCCCAATTGAATTGCGGGAAGATTAAAGTGCTTTTTTTCTGAATGAGCGATCCGGCCACAATACGTTTTTTTTGTTGTTGTTTGGTTTTTTTCGGAGATTTTTTTAATTTACCGTAGGAATTCCACAATTCTAATCTGAAAATCCACAATTCTAATCTGAATAGGAAAATTAGTAGAATAAATTATTTTAAAGTATGTGCTGATAATTTCAAATGCAGCCCGGCTGTACTTGCTGTATCCCACGAGCCGCCACTGTCAAAATGCATCAGAAACGACTTCAAGAATCTCTCCCGAGCTGCCTTAGCATTTTAATATATATAGATTATTATTTTTATTATTATAAAAAGACTTCAAGAATGAACTCTTGAACCGCAACCCTTTCCCGATGCTTAAAAAAAAAAAAAAACCCGCAGCCGTTGCCACCGCTCGATTTAACTAGTTGGGACAGAATACTGTTTTATAAAAATAAGTTGAAATAATTTTAAATTATAAAATCCAGTGGAAATATTTAAGGGGGGGGATAGTCTGTCAGTGTGTTTCCAGGATTCCTGTAGAAACGACGCGTTCGTTTAAGGACCACTACTGTAGTACACACCTGGGGCTCTACTACCATGGTGTCGTAGAATATCCGTGACGGATATTTCTCGCTCACGGATAGTCAGATACTTCGAATAAATAGCCGTGACTCCCCTTTTGGCGCTACCACGATGAGTGTCGAATAAAACAAGCGAGTATTTTTGTGCTTGCTAGAGGTCTATCCGACACTCAGAGCGATCAACCAATCAAAACACTAGGCTTTCCCCCCTTTTTCTTAAACGAAGGCGTTGTCTTCAGAATTTCCGAAGACTCCGGAGACATCCATCACGAGTGGAATCCCGTTTTTGACAGACCCAACATGCTAGGGAGAAGGGTCCTTTTGTGGAAGTACTTGACACTCCACGATCCACACAATTAAAACCAATCCATCTCGTACTCCCCGATACCGGAATGCGAGTTTTCGCCTTCATCCAACGTGTCGAGAAAAAACAGCATTATTTCCGATAGTCAATACGACAGTGAAACAATCACGATAGGATGGTAGTAGGACATATCGGATATTTCTCGGATTGTGACGTCATGAGAAGAGCAGGCTCAATATATTCGCTAGCGAAAGCTTTCCGATACTATGGTGGTAGAGATCCTGGACTGGATTGGTATAGGAGTTCAACGTCTGCACATCCTCTTGCTTAGTGAATTTTTTTCAGTCAATTTAAAATTTGAATATCCTTCATAATTGCCTTCGTGGATGTTCATGTTTATGAGACTGTATACCATCAGAGGGATAAGCAAAAATGTCCGTATTTTGACAGCCAATAAGGTCATTTTTGTTATTCTTTATAGAGTACACCGAACTAGAGCTCCAGCATTTCTTCTGACAGACATCGAGCCCCGATAGACGCATTCGCAAAAATTTACTCGAATGTAAACCAGGGACGTAGCGAGAGAAACATAGTATTGCATACTTATTGTGTATTTTATTTTCATGCAGTCATATAAGATGCAGTATTTTAATTTAAGCCTGACTTTTTATTGTCTGTTATTACGAAAATGTACCTACTTTTGAGAATACGTTTTTTCTCATTTATACGTTTTCTCATTAGTCCCTCGGAAAAATATATAAACGATGCTTCACTGTCATTTATTGAAATCTAATGAACAAAACTGAAAATTTCAGGGGGTGGCCCTCCCACTGGCTACGTCCCTGGTGTCAACCTAGTCGGTGATGTATGAACCCAAACATGTTCAGCATGGTTCACGTTCGAATTCATTACTATTGGGTGCACTAGTATTTTTCTAATCAGAAGCCATGGATGTTCACAAAATCGAGTTGTCTGGCTCTAAACCTTTCCTTGCGCTCGGCACAACGCAGTCCAGTGAGCCAGCCGCACGATGCCACATGAGGCGGCCGCGCGGATTCGCTGACCTCCTTCGAGTGCAAGACCTCGACGGTCACGTGGTATCCCAAGCACCCGCATCGAGATGGGTGCCCACACGCACTTCGACGGTGATTCCTTCACTCACACAAACACACATTCACATGCACACTCACCCGTTCATTCACAAGCAAGCACATACACACACACATGGACACATTCACTCGCACAAGCAAGCACACACACATGAACTCATTCACTCATACAAACACACATTCTCATGCACACTCATCCATTCATGTACAAGCAAGCACACACACACATACATGGACACATTCATTCACAAACACACATGCATACATACACTGACACACTCAAAACACTCACATGCACAGGGTCCTATTCATGCACAAACACACATGCACCCATACACTTACACACTCAACCCATACACACACGGACACACTCATGCACAATCACCTACGTCCATACTGACACGCTCAAAAACACGCCGGCATGCATACACATAAACGCGGTTATGTATACACCAAACGCCATCGCATGTGTACATACTTACTTAAAACTCAAAAACAAAACACGTGTACACAGTACTCGTGCACAAACACGCATAGGCACATAGAAATAAGAAAATAAAAGTTAAAAAAATGCATAACTCATTACCATTGGAGTCTATGGAAATCCTTTAGTGACACGATATTACCCCAGACGATAAGGCCTCCGACAACAGAAGGCCAGAAGGTAAAAAACCTAGAGAAAAAGTCGAACCGTAACTCAATCAAAAGCCCAGAATTGCAGAAGATTTCCATTGTTTGGAAAATCGGCGTGACCCAGTCAGAATTCGGACCCTTCCCTCGCCGTAAGCCTATCTCTGCAGGAGGGAATAGGATTCCGCTCCTAAAAAAGGCCATTAAAATCGAATAAAAACGCCCGTTTTTCTTTGTCATTTTTAACAATCAACCAACGTAGATATTAATGTAACATGGAACCCAAACGTCCACTCTACAACTGGACATTTTTCACTCGAAACGCGCATACTGACGATAAGCCCATCTTGATCGTTGCCTGTTATTTTACAAAGTTTCGGTTATTTCAGCCGCAGTTATGCAGACAGTAAAAAAATTGAAACGTAATTTAAAAAAAATATTAACATAAGAACGGAACTAAAAATATATTAGTTTAAAAATGATACATGTCAATAGGACTGCATTCATTTAACAAAATAATGTAGCATACACGTAAATATGACTGCATTACATATAGCATACATGTGAATATGACTGCATTCATTTAACAAAATAATGTAGCATACATGTAAATAGGACTGCATTCATGTAACAAAATAATGTAGCATTCCTGTAAATATGACTGCATTCATGTAACAAAATAATGTAGCATACCTGTAAATATGACTGCATTACATGTAACATACATGTAAATATGACTGCATTCATGTAACAAAATAATGTAGCATACCTGTAAATATGACTGCATTACATGTAGCATACCTGTAAATATGACTGCATTACATGTAACATACATGTAAATATGACTGCATTCAACAAAATAATGTAGCATACATGTCAATATGACTGCATTCATTGAACAAAATAACGTAAACCCCTCTTGCCTTCTAGGCCACGTGATACTCCTTATCCCGAAGGAAGGCTATCCTAACTCGAACTGCGCGAACATCATTGATGAACGACAACAGTTAGTATAGGAGAGCCTTCCTCCTTATACCTCCTTCCTCCTCCTTCCTCCTGGAGCAACGAGAGGGTCGGACTTACCAGGCGCAGTCTTCTCAAGGCTCGTCAAGGTCCGGCATTCAACCTGAAAGCACAAAACTATATTTTAGCCCTTTCTACTCTCCGAGGTATAACTGCAACTATATACAGGGTATCCCAGCAGTACTGGACGAGCTCTGGACAACCCGATTCTTCTCATGGAGAGCATAAAATAGGCCTAAGCACTGTACCCGAAGCACTATTAGAATTTTTTCTTAAGTGGACGTCTGCAAGAGTTCGTCGACTGAGACCTGGTGACTGTAAAAAAAAAAAAAATAAAATAAAAATAAGTGAGCTTTCCCTTTTGTGGACACCGGATGGATGCGTCGTCAGCAATGAGAATCGTTAGGGCCCATGCGTGCATGCCTCGATAGACACAGTGGACATTTTTAAAATCATTTCATACAAACCTTTGCAAAAACTTACACTCCGTTCATAGTTGCGCGAGAGGTCTTTTCGTACACCGGATGGGGCGCTTCAAATTTTTCTCGTATTTCGTACTCCAAGAGAAGAATCTGGCTGTGCAGAGTTTATGGGATCTTGCTAGACACTCTGCATATATACAAAGGTCCCGTCACCACTCACCTAAGCTTTCTTTCCTTAAATGTTGATCATAGACATATACAATCAACTACAAAGTTATGTAAAAAAAATCTGCCGAATTTTACGGAATTTATTAACATTTTCAGGCGATTCGGTCCGAATAAATACAAAATTTAAATTTTTATACGACCCCATCCCCCCCAAAAAAATCCCCAAAAGTCAAATGCGCTCCATACATTTAATGGGTGATGCATAAAATCTCAGCCTTTCATAAGAAATAGGCTCAAAGATCTGTTTCTGGGATACCCTGTATATATCTATATATATACAATCTGCATTTTAAACTTATTTTTAATTTTTTCACTACTCCTTTTAAGCACAGTGTGAAACAGCAAAGAAGGTATAAAAATGCGATCTTGCAAAGACAAGAAGGCATCGGTTTGCCCGTCGTTGCATCCCAGCTATCTGTGGTCCCACTCAGAAAATCCATGCCTGGAAGCAACGATGGACAGAGAAAGGAGATCTGTAGCTTCGGATGCGACAAGAGGACACCCAATGTACTACTTCTTTCGAGTGAAGGGACTCGGAATAGGACAGAATACGAATAGTGTTTTTTTGTTCCTTCGTGGGTCGAGCTATCCATGATACGTCGACCGTTTTCTGCAGAATGATAAACATCGCCAACACGTCACACAGTGAAACCTACGCATAACGATAGTGTAGGGACCTCCATAAAATATCGTTGTAGGCAGATGCAGCTTTTGCATATCATTTGGCATCCAAGAATGTTTTTTAATTATGAAAATAATGATAAATTTCATTTCCCGAGAAGAAATAACACTTGTCACCCATGTGCGTAACTTGTAAATTGAATTTGAAGACGCTCGGGTGATGAATCTATTGTATAGACGTGAAGCTCACTTCCTAAACGTAACGTATTGACTTATGCTTTGTCATTTTGAGTTCCCTATAACGCAATTTCTTTTACAGTGCAGTAAGGTGTGGAAATTTTAGGTACATTTTTCACTAGCAGCATACACGAAAGTGTGTATAAAACAGGCAACAGTTTATTTCTGTATAGCATTTCAAAAAAGTCACTTTTCTGCAAACGCCCATGTTTTAGCTGAAGCACAGATTAAAGACTTTAGCTTTAGCACATCAAAATTCAAGATTAACAAGGCACTTTATGACTGAAAAGGCTCACTTTTTCCACTGCAATTATCGTATAGTATATTCAGGACCATGGCTAGTGTCCCCCCCCCCCCCCCAAAAAAAAAAAAAAAAAAAAAAAAAAAACACTGATGTGGACAACACATGACTTTCTTGCACGTCTATTCAATCAAAAATATTTTCGGCCCACTTCATCTGAACTTATTTTGTATTACTGCAGCATTACTGCAGTACTCTATCTCTTTCAAAGACACAATATTGCAGTAATACTTTGGTTTAGCGATTTCTAGCCAAATATTTCCGATATCGCCAAGCATGGTTCAATTTGAAAGATTTGTTTTTGACCAATTAATTTGGCGATATTTCGCCAAAAGCTGACAAGCTTGTAATGGTTTGCGAGATTTTGGGGATAGCCAAAGTAGTCACTGACGACAGACTTTCAATGAATGGAATGTATCCATACAGCTTAATGTATTTAAAGTCATTTGACTAACAATGTTAATAAATTACCCAGTCGATTGCAATCAGAAAAGAGATGCACAGTTCGATGCTACAATAGTTCCAAGTACGAAATTTCAACATTCTACGGTTAAAAGTTTAAAGTTATGCGAAATACAAAATAATTGTTGACGCCCAATTGGACGATATTTCGGCAAAACTCGCCAAAGTCGATGATAGATGGCGAGATTTTGACCATGGACCCAACAATGACTGACTATAGACGTAATGGAGTGATGAAGTCCATAGACATTAATGTATTGAAATTCTTTTTGGTGGTCCTGTCAGTAAACTCTCCAGTAGATAGGAACCAAAAATCGAGATGCAACTGTTTACGCCAAAAGTCGCAAGCTTGGCGACTTTTGGCGTAATTTTTGAGGGAGGCACGTGACTGTGGTCGTACCATTACCTAACTTTATGGTAGGACGGTATTGTGCTTGAAATGGATGAATGTTTCTAAAACTGCCATTGACCGTAATGTGTTGCAATTCTTTTGAGTGTTGCTGTAGCAGAGGTATGAATGATATAGACCAGCGGTTCTCAACCTTTTAACGTCGACTACCCAGCATCAAAGGCTAACTGACGGTGGCGCCCCCTCCCCTTCACATTTTTCAGCATACATTCAGTTTTTTAATCTTTAACAATGGATATTTAGTCGACTTTTCTACAAAATAATGTTATCAGTAAAGTTTGAATGAACATTTTAAGCATAAATGGATATATTTTTGAGTAAAAATGAGAGTAAATAAGATGAATTTTTTAAAAACATGCATGACTACTTGCTCTTTGGTTTTTCTCTCGCCCCCCCCCCCTTGGGGGTCGCGCCCCACAGGTTGAGAAACGCTGATATAGACACTATTTTCGATGGAGAGATTCATTTTGTAGCCCTTAATAACATACATCACTTCCGAGTCGTTTGTAGTAGCCCAATACCTCTAAAATACGCTTTAATGAATTTCTGCCCATAGGGCGTCATGTATTTAAAATCTTTTGGGCGGCCCTGTCGATAACGTATCCAGTCGATTAGGACCGAAAGGAGAGGTGCGCAACTAGATGTTACAACAATCCTAAATATAAAGTTTCAACATTCTACGACGCATAGTTTTTTGAGAGACGTGAGTTACATACGTCAGGGAAAGTGCAGACGTCAGGGAAAAACTAGTCAAAATAGACTCACCGTTGGTCAAAATGAGTTGCAGACGCATTTGCAGGAACGTGCATGCTAGCGTACGATGAGATACATCGCACAAATTCTTAAAAGTAAATATAGAGGCCATCAAAATCCGTGTTTTTTTGTCGAAATCTGGATGCAGAAATTTTTCGCCATCGCATTACTTCCTTATACTCCGTACAAGAGAGGGTTATACGCATTTATAAAAAATTTTGTCACAGTTCAAATGATCGCTATAGACAGGTGCTTGAAAAAAGTGAATATCACTGTAGACAGGTTCAACATACATTCAGTAAACAGGAATTTCGTCGCGACCAAAGAAGTTATCGTTATAAGGATGTTTATCGTTATAAGCAGTATCGTTATGCACAGGTTTCACTGAAGTCAACAAACGGAGGTCTCGAAGTGCATATGGAACATAGGTCATTTTTTTTTTTGGGTAACGTTCATTTTGTAAACTGGAATCCGTGCTTAGCCTGTTCTCGCGCATCGCTGAAGAGACGCAACGGAGGAGACTCTCCTTCTAGGACCGATTTTGCTTCCCAGGCTATTCCGAAAGGATTACGTCCTCGAATATTGCGCATGCGCAATCGATGGGTTCGGGTGGAGCGTTCAAAGAACAATTCGCGGACGCAATTTCGGTCAGAGAAGGAGAGTCTCTTCCGTTGCGCCTTTTCGATCCGATGGGATTGTATTGAGGCGAACCTACAAGAGGGATATATGTCCAGGAAGGGTGCCTGGGGCCATGGACGTAGCCAGGGGGGGGATATCGGGATACATCCCCCCCCCGAAAGTTTGGATTAGTGATGAAATTCCGTCTATTTATACACATATAAGTTCATATACCCCCCCCGAAAATTTTTCCTGGCTACGCGCCTGCTGGGGCCATGGACTTTTCAAGGACCTCTAACCTTTGTTGGCGTTGCATCTGGTGAAAACCGCCTAAAAACTTAAAACCATTAGATTGACAGCCGTACAGTAGTCCGGAACCCTGGACCTTAGGTTATCTGTCATGCTCAGTGTCTTATCCATTCGGACTGGTGGGGCGCTTCAATGAGTAGAGGAACATGGGTAGGACATGGGTTCAACAGTTTAAGTGGGCTCGGGGAGTGCTCCTCCTTAGATACGCCACCGGCACGGACAGGCAGACAAACTCAAACCCTAAACATATTTTACAATAGACTGTTTAAAAATCACGAAGCACGGACGCTAAATATAACATTAATTCTATTAAGTGTGCAAAAAATATAAAGTTTTTTTTCCCCTCCTAAAAAAAAGAAAGAAAATAAAACATGAAATTCAAAGAAATAAATTTTTAATAAGTTTTAAATAACAAAGCAGTCCTAACTGAAAAATGAATTTCGACTGGTTACGTTTCAAAGAAAAGTATCGTTGAAAAGTCTTTCAAACTGTTGTATATTTTAAACAGTGTATCCCTTCTTTAGTGTTTTTGCAACGATGGAAGCGAAAAGTTAACTATTTGCTGCGTTGAAAGCATGGCCGTACCCAGAAAAAAATTTCGGGGGGGGGGGGGGAACCAAACGGCAAAAAAGGCAAAATTTTTCACGAAAAGGCTTCATCATCATTGATTTTTTAACAAAATTTTAAATTTGGGGGAGGCGGGCGGACCCCCCCCCCCCCTTAATGTTTTTGTGGTGCGTGTTTGGCGTGTTTTTGTAGCGCATGCTTTGTGTGGCGCGTTTTTGTAGTGCATGCTTTTGACATGATTCATTTATTCATTTACATTGTTTTCTTACCATCCATATTTTTTACTTATTAGTTATAATGTTAACAAAAAACGTGTTTGAACGTCCATTAGATTCTGTCTTAAACTATTTTATATATTTGGGGGGCTTTTCAAACTAAGGTCCTGGGGGTCATGGGAAAGCGGGTCTGGGTGATTTTCCTGCAATACCTGATTTCAGACTTGAATTTTTCATCTTCTTACTATTTTATTTTGACACTCTTTAAAAATCTGAAACATCCATTCTGTAATATTTTTAAACATTTACCAATTACAGAAATTACGAATACACATTATCACCCTCCAAATTCCAGACTGGATGCTCATGAAATTTCTGCCTATTTCATGGAACAAAGCTTTACAAACTCGAATGAAAGTTGTGCTCATTTTGCATAAAAATATTTCTAACATGAACACTGAAAAGACTAAAAAAAATAGTAAACTAGTTTAAAAAAAAGAATGAAAACAAAGGATGATAAACACATAAAAAAATTACTTTTATCAATTATCAAGCTAGTGGACTTTTAAATGTACTTGTAAAAGAATTTATAAGGCAGAATTTTTACTATGTAAACAATTGGCATCTGCAACTATTATTGAATATTATTGTCTCAATTATGCTATCGAGCGGTTGCGCCTCTAGGACAACATACCATCCTTTACAGCTCACGCATAGCATAAAAACATTCTCTACACACAAAAAAGTAAGTACAAAACACACAAAGTTGCATTCCATTCGTCAGATGTCATTCGTCAGATGTCTAACTTAACGTGAAAGAAATCCTGACTAGAAAACTAAGATAATGCATTCGATTATGACACAACGGAAAATTTGGGATGTTTATTTAACTCAAGACGAAACAAGATGGCTGCCAGAAAGTGGATACTTGCAATCTGATCATCACACATCACGAAAAGCAATCTCATCGGTGATTTTTGCTGAACAATAGCTGATGATACTGGGTCGAATTGGAAAGCGAAATCATGAAATCTCACCTACCCTTTCTCGGCGACGATGCTTGATCTCGTCCTCTTTATATTTCGTTGAAAATACTTGTTTGTTTATAGTCTTTGTTTTCGCTGTCATCGTTACTGTCTCCTTTAAACACGTATTTCAGTATCGTAGGCTTATCCGCATGTTGAAATCCTTCTGCAGAAAGGGAAAGGAAAGCCTGAATACTGGAATCCCTCAGAATTCTCTACCTACTGGTACTAGTAGCAGTAAAACCACGAGATCTTACCTACCATTTCTCGGCGATGATGCTGGATGATTGTCTTTCTTCAAACATTACGATCAAAGTATTTAGGTTTATTTATAATTTTTCATTTATTGTTGTATTAGAACTTGATTTATTTTCGGACTCGTCTGCGTGGTTCAAAGTATCCGCTTATAGGTCATCGTCGAATAAAATAGACAGCACTATGGCCGCATTCGTAAACGCCAAACTCGTTGCACTCTTGCAACGAGTTTCCATCTAGAGTGTTCATAAAGGAAACTGAGTGCATTCCGTTTATAAACTAGAACGTTCGTATACAAAATTGAGTGCGGATAGTTTCAAACTAAATTGAGCACGGAGCAAGTTCATTCAGTTGTATAGAAGATACACTTGCTGCACGTTGTTGCTGTTTTCAAATGGCGTCCGTTATTATGGAAAAGTATGTTGTTATGAAAAGTATTCTACGTTTGCTGAAGCTCCAAATATTATTTTTTCGAGGAGGACATTCATGCATACGTTAGAAACTGCTACGAAGGTACATAAATTTTCAAAGATAATCATTTTCTTGTATTTTTCATTTAGTCAATTCCAAAATGCATGTTTTAGTGTTGAGCCTGAAGTTGATTGAAACCGTTATGAGCGAAAATTTGAACGTCTCGTGCTAAATACTTTTTAAAAAATGCAAGTTTTTCTAAATTTTGACCTGTGCACTTCAATGATGGCCCCTCTTTCTTTTAAAAATCCTGTTGATTTTATATTGAGTATGTAGTAAAAACTCTCCTCAGCAAAAATTATGCATTCGCGAATTGTAAACAAACACGTCTCGAAACCAAGACCATACACCAGCGGATAATGTGGGAATCGAACCCAAGAGCGTACACTAGCGGATAATGTGAGAATTGAACCCAAGAGCGTAGAGTGCCTGCTCCCCAACTATTATCCGCTAACGCCTCGTGCAACACGGGATCTGACCGAACTGACCCACCCACGGAAACAACACATCAGGTAACTACACTGTGGGAATCGAATCCAAGCCCGTACACCAGCGGATAATGTGGGAATCGAACCCACTACTGCACACTAGTGGATATTGAGGGAATCGAACCCATAAGCGTACACCAGTGGATAATGTTGGAATCGAACAAAAGAGCGTACTCCAGCGGATAATGTGGGTATCGAAACCAAGACCGTACACCAGCGGATTATGTAGGAATCGAATCCAAGAGCATACCAGTGGATAATGTGGGAATCGAACCCAAGAGCGTATACCAGTAGATAATGTGGGAATCAAACCCAAGATCCGGTAATGCCTCGTGCAACACGGGATCTGACCGAACTGACCCACCCACGGAAACAACGCATCTGGTAACTACACTTTGGGAATCGAACGCAAGCCCGTACACCAGCGGATTATGTGGGAATCGAACCCACTACTTGCATACTAGTGGATATTGAGGGTATCGAACTCAAGACCGTACGCCAGCGGATAATGTGGGAATCGAACCCAAGAGCGTACACTAGCGGATAATGTGGGAATCGTGCCCAAGATCGTAAACTGACTATTTGACTTTCCAGATCCCTTCCTACGCACTACCTGCTCCCCAACTATTATCCGCTAATGACTCGTGCAAGACGGAATCTGACCGAACTGACCCACCCATGGAAAAAACGCATCTGGAAACTACGCTGTGGGAATCGAAACAAAGACAGTACACCAGCGGATTATGTGGGAATCGAACCCATGATCCGGTAATGCCTCGATCACACGGGATCTGACCGAACTGACCCACCCACGGAAACAACGCACCTGTTAACTACAGTTTGGAAATCGAACCCACTACCGTACACCAGCGGATTATGTAGAAATCGAACCGAAGACCGTACACCAGCAGATAATGTGGGAATCGAACCCACTACCGTACACCAGCGGATAATGTGGGAATCGAAACATAGATCGTACACCAGCGGATTATGTGGGAATCGAACCCAAGAGCGTACACCAGTGGATAATATGGGAATCGAACCCAAGAGCGTACACTAGCGGATAATGCGGGAATCGAACGCAAGATCGTAAACTGACTATTTAAATTTCCTGATCCCGTCCTACGCAGTACCTGCTCCCCAACTAGTATCCGCTAATGCCTCGTGCAAGAAGGGATCTGACCGAACTGACCACCCATGGAAACAACGCATCTGATAACTACACTGTGGGAATCGAAACCAAGACCGTACTTCAGCGGATAATGTGGGAATCGAACCCAAGAGCGTACACCAGTAGATAATGTGGGAATCAAACCCAAGATCCGGTAATGCCTCGTGCAACGGGATCTGACCGAACGACCCACCCACGGAAATACACATCTGGTAACTACTTTGGGAATCGAACCCACTACCGTACACCTGCGAATTATGTGGGAATCGAACCCACTACCGCACACTAGTGGATAATGAGGGAATCGAACCCAAGACCGAAACACTAGCATTGATGTCTGGATATGTGGGAATCGAACCCAACAGCGTACAACAGTGGATAATGCAGGAATCGAACTTAAGAGCGTACACTACCGGATAATGTGGTATTTGAACCCAAGACCGTAAACTGACTATCTGACTTTCCTGATCCAGACGGTCAACGATCCGTAATGCTGGAACCGATCTGACCACTGACCCACGGAAACAACGCATCTGGTAACTACGCTTGGGGAATCGAAACCAGACCGTACACCAGCGGATTATGTGGGAATCGAACCGAAGAGCGTACACCAGTGGATAACATGGGAATCGAACCCAAGAGCGTACACTAGCGGATAATGGGAATCGAACCAAGCGTACCCGGAATTGGAATCGAACCCAGCTACACTAGCGGATAACGGGGAATCGAACGCAAGATCGTAAACTGACTATTTGACTTTCCTGATCCCGTCCTACGTAGTACCTGCTCTCATACTATTATCCGCTAATGCCTCGTGCAAGAAGGGATCTGACCAAAGTGACCACCCATGGAAACAACGCATCTGATAACTACACTGTGGGAATCGAAACCAAGACGGTACTCCAGCGGATTTTGTGGGAATCGAACCCAAGACCGTAAACTGACTACCTTACATTCCAGATCCCGTCCTACGCAGTACTTGCTCCCCAACGATTTTCCGCTAACGCCTAGTGTAATATGGGATCTGACCGACCGAACCCACCCAAGGAAATCATTCATTTGGTAACCGAGCTTTTACTCCGCGCTTAATTTAGCGGATTATTTGGGAATCGAACCCACTACCGCACACTAGTGGATATTGAGGGAATCGAACTCAAGAGCGTACACCAGTGGATAATCTGGGACTCGAACCGAAGGTCCGGTAATGCCTCGATCAACACGGCATCTGACCGAACTGACCCACCCACGGAAACAACGCATCTGGTAACTACACTTTGGGAATCGAACCCACTACCGTACACCTGCGGATTATGTGGGAATCGAACCGAAGACCGTACACCAGCGGATAATGTGGGAATCGAACCCACTACCGTACACCAGCGGATAATCTGGAAATCGAACTCACTACCATACACCAGCGGATTATGTGGGAATCGAACCCAAGACCCTGTACCAGCGGATTATGTGGGAATCGAACCCAAGAGCGTACATTAGCCGATAATGTGGGAATCGAACCCGACTGTAAACTATTTGACTTTCCTGATCCCGTCCTATGCAGTTCCAGCTCCCACACGATTTTCTGCTAATGCCTCGTGTAACACGGGATCTGAACAAACGAACCCAACCACGGAAATCATTCACTTCGTAACTGAGCTTTTACTCCGCGCTTAACTTAGCGGATTATGTGGGAATCGAAACCACTACCGCACACTAGTGGATATTGAGGGAATCGAACCCAAGACCGTACACCAGCGGATTATGTGGGAATTGATCCCTATAGCGTACAGTAGCTGATAATGTGAGAATCCCACCCAAGAACGTAGAGTGCGTGCTCCCCCAACTATTATCGCTAACGCCACTTGCAACACGGGATCTGACCAATCTGACGCACCCATGTGAACAACGCATCTGGTAACTACGCTGTAGGAATCGAACCCAAGACGTACACCAGTGGATAATGTGGGAATCGAACCCACTACAATACACCAGCAGATAATGTGGGAGTCGAACCCACTACCATACACTAGCGGATTAGGTCGGAATCTAACCCACTACAATACACTAGCGTATTATGTGGGAATCGAACCCACTACTACACACTAGTGGATATTGAGGGAATCGAACTCAAGACGGTACACCAGTGGATAATCTGGGACTCGAACCGAAGGTCCGGTAATGCCTCGATCAACACGGGATCTGACCGAACTGACCCTCCCACGGAAACGACGCATCTGGTAACTACACTTTGGGAATCGAACCCACTACCGTACACCTGCGGATTATGTGGGAATCGAACCGAAGACCGTACACCATAGGATAATGTGGGAATCGAACCCACTACCGAACACCATCTGATAATGTGGGAATCGAACCCACTACCGTACACCAGCGGATTACGTGGGAAACGAACCCAAGATCGTACACCAGCGGATTACGTGGGAATCGAACCCAAAACCCCATACCAGTGGATTTTGTGGGAATCGAACCCAAGAGCGTACAGTGCGTGCTCCCCAACTATTAGCCGCTAATGCCTCGTGGAACACGAGATCTGACCGAACTGACCACCCATGGCAACAACGCATCTGGTAACTACGCTGAGGAACTGAAACCGAGACCGTACACCACTCTCCCACTATTAACCGCTAATGCCTCGTGCAAGAAGGGATTTGACCGAACTGACCACCCATGGAAAAAACGCATCTGATAACTGCACTGTGGGAATCAAACCCAAGACCGTGAACTGCCAAGACCCAGTACTTTCTCCCCAACGATTTTCCGCTAACGCCTAGAGTAATATGGGATCTGACCGAACGAACCCACCCAGGGAAATCATTCATTTGGTAAGCGAGCTTTTACTCCGCGCTTAATTTAGCGGATTATTTGGGAATCGAACCCACTACCGCAAACTAGTGGATATTGAGGGAATCGAATCCAAGACCGTACACCAGCGGATAATGTGGGAATCGAACCCAAGAGCGTACAGTGCGTGCTCCCCAACTATTATCCGCTAATGCCTCGTGCAACAAGGGATCTGACCGAACTGCCCACCCATGGCATCAACGAATCTGGTAACTACGATGAGGAATTGAAACCAAGAACGTACACCAAAGGATAATGTGGGAATCGAACCCACTACTACACACTAGTGGATAATGAGAGAATCGAACTCAAGAGCGTACACCAGTGGATAATCTGGGACTCGAACCGAAGGTCCGGTAATGCCTCGATCAACAGGGGATCTGACCGAACTGACCCACCCACGGAGACAACGCATCTGGTAACTACACTTTGGGAATGGAACCCACTACCGTACACCAGCGGATAATGTGGAAATCGAACCCACTACTGTACACCAGCGGATTATGTGGGAATCGAACCCAAGACCCTATACCAGCGGATTATGTGGGAATCGAACCCAAGAGCGTACATTAGCGGATAATGTGGGAATCGAACCCGACTGTAAACTATTTGACGTTCCTGATCCCGTCCTATGCAGTTCCAGCTCCCACACGATTTTCTGCTAATCCCTCGTGTAACACGGGATCTCACCAAACGAACCCAACCACGGAAATCATTCACTTGGTAAATGAGCTTTTACTCCGCGCTTAACTTAGCGGATTATGTGGGAATCGAAACCACTACCGCACACTAGTGGATATTGAGGGAATCGAATCCAAAACCGTACACCAGCGGATAATGTGGGAATTGATCCCAAGAGCGTACAGTAGCTGATAATGTGAGAATCCCACCCAAGAACGTAGAGTGCGTGCTCCCCAAACTATTATCCTCTAACGCCTATTGCAACACAGGATCTGACCAATATGACGCACCCATGGGAACAACGCATCTGGTAACTATGCTGTAGGAATAGAACCCAAGAGCGTACACCAGTGGATAATGTGGGAATCGAACCCACTACAATACACCAGCGGATAATGTGGGAATCGAACCCACTACAATACACTAGCGGATTATCTGGGAATCGAACCCAAGAGCGTACACCAGTGGATAATGTGGGAATCGAACCCACTACCATGCACTAGCGGATTATGTCGGAATCTAACCCACTACAATACACTAGCGTATTATGTGGGAATCGAACCCAAGAGCGTACACCAGTGGATAATCTGGGACTCGAACCGAAGGTCCGGTAATGCATCGATCAACATGGGATCTGACCGAACTGACCCACCCACGGAAACGACGCATCTGGTAACTACACTTTGGGAATCGAACCCACTACCGTACACCAGCGGATTATGTGGGAATCGAACCGAAGACCGTACACCATTGGATATTGTGGGAATTGAACCCACTACCGAACAACAGCGGCTAATGTGGGAATTGAACCCACTACCGCACACCAGCGGATTACGTGGGAAACGAACCCAAGATCGTACACCAGCGGATTACGTGGGAAACGAACCCAAGATCGTACACCAGCGGATTACGTGGGAATCGAACCCAAGACCCTATACCAGCGTATTATGTGGGAATCGAATCCAAGAGCGTACACCAGTGGATAATATGAGAATCGAACCCAAGAGCGTACACTAGCGGATAATGCGGGAATCGAACGCAAGATCGTAAACTGACTATTTGACTTTTCTGATCCCGTCCTACGCAGTACCTGCTCTCCCACTATTATCCGCTAATGCCTCGTGCAAGAAGGGATCTGACCGAACTTACCACCCATGGAAACAACGCAACTGATAACTACACTGTTGGAATCGAAACCAAGACTGTACTCCAGCGGATTATGTGGAATCGAACCCCAGACCGTAAACTGCCTATCTTACATTCCTGATCCCGTCCAACGCAGCCAACCACTACAATACACTAGCGGATTATGTTGGAATCGAACCCACTACGATACACTAACGTATTATGTGGGAATCGGACCCAAGAGCGTACACCAGTGGATAATGTGGGAATCGAACCCACGACAATACACTAGCGGTTTATGTCGGAATCTAACCCACTATAATACACTAGCGTATTATGTGGGAATCGAACCCAAGAGCGTACACTAGCGGATAATGTGGTAATATAACCCACGATCGTAAACTGAGTATTTGACTTTCCTAATCCGGACGGGATCTGACCGAACTGACCCACCCATGGAAACAACGCATCTGGTAACTATCGCTTGGGGAATCGAAACCAGGACCGTACACCAGCGGATTATGTGGGAATCGAACCCAAGAGCGTACACCATTGGATAAGGTTGGAATTGAACCCAAGAGCGTGCAGTGGCAGCTCCCCAATTATTATCAGCTAATGTTTGTGCAACACGGGATCTGACCGAACTGACCCACCCATGGAAACAACGCATCTGGTAACTACGCCTGGGGAATCGAAACCAGGACCGTACACCAGCGGATTATGTGGGAATCGAACCCAAGAGCGTACACCATTGGATAAGGTTGGAATTGAACCCAAGAGCGTGCAGTGGCAGCTCCCCAATTATTATCAGCTAATGTTTGTGCAACACGGGATCTGACCGAACTGACCCACCCATGGAAACAACGCATCTGGTAACTACGCTGTGGTAATCAAACCTAAGTTTGTACGCCAGCGGATAATGTGGAAATCGAACCCAAGACCGTAAACTGACTATTTGACTTTCCTGATCCTGTCCTACGCAGAACCTACTCCCTAACGATTTCCCGCTAATGCCTCGTGTAACACGGGATCTAACCGAACGAACCCGCCCACGGAAATCATTCATTTGGTTACTGAGCTTTTACTCCGCGCTTAACTTAACGGATTATGTGGGAATCGAACCCAAGACCGTACACCAGGAGATAATGTGGGAATAACGCAAGAGCGTGCAGTGCCTGCTCCCCAATTATTATCAGCTAATGCCTCGTGCAACACGATATCTGACTGAACTGGCCCACCCACGGAAACAACACATCAGGTAACCACACTGTGGGAATCGAATCCAAGCCCGTACACCAGCGGATAATGTGGGAATCGAACCCACTACCATACACCAGCGGATTACGTGGGAATCGAACCCACTACTGCACACTAGTGGATATTGAGGGTATCGAACCCAAAACCGTACACCAGCGGATAATGTAGGACACGAAACAAAGACCGTAAAGTGACTTAAATGTTCGTGATGCCACCCTACACACTGCCTGCTCCCCAGCTATGTTTCGCTAATGCCTTGTTTAACATGGGATCTTATGGAACCGACCCAACCATGGAAACCGCGCAATTTATATAAAAAAAAAAATAAATAAAATCAAAGTTATATTTACTGAATACAGCTTAAGCTATAACACATACATAAGTTTTCTCTAGGAATCTTAAAAGTGAAACTATGGAGGGAAGTAATCCATAGGATTTATTCAAAATTGTTTTGTTGCTTGATCATTTAAATTGGAGATTTTATTGAGTTCTCATGACAGTTGTTAGTTCAACGCATTACTTATTTTCTATTGGCTAATACATGGTGATCATTTTAGAACGATTTGGATTACAATTTTTATTTCTTATAGGCATGGTGGGGTAATCTTAATAAATACAAAATATAACAGATTTTTTTTAGCTTCTTTAAATCTATATGTATTTTGAATTGCACACATTATGCTACACTTTTTCCAATTATACATTTTGTCCTAAAACCTCTATTTTTAAGAAATCTAATACATTTTAATAGACTCCTTTCTGTTCATTTATTACTAGTGTCGCTAAAAAGAAGGTTTTTTTTTGCTGGAGAGTAAGGGTTGCTTAGCTGTTCTCTTTACAAATGAAATGTTTAAAGTTCTGTAGCGGCACTGACCCTACTCATGGTGGACCCCCTATTTATCCCACCATCGTATTAAAATTAAGCTATCTGTGGATGTACACAGAATATTGAAATTAGCTACATGAAAATAGGTTGAAGATAGTTTTACTTCGTATGTCCGTTCATTCTGTATCTAGACATCATGAAAACAGACCTAGAAATTCAGCAATATATCACCAAAACCTCCCAAAGCCTACTATTTTAAGCATTGAGGTGAAGTTAATATGGGAGATGGTGTGAACAGGTCATTTTTTTTTCTTTCTCCTTACCAGCAAATGAGTGGAATATTTTAACCCTTTAACGCGCAGTGTTCCCGCACTGGGTACACCAAACTCTGACGTGAAAAATGGCTGAAAAATGGAAGATAGATGGACCAATGCTGAAAAAAGAGCAGTAATTGCCATCGCTCGACGGAACGACCAGGAAGAGGGCGGACGATCGAAACGTTCATCGCGTGCCACAGATCGATAGACCCTTTTTCTGACGGCAGCTGGCTGTGCCCTGTTTTCAGCATTAGGAAAGGGTTGCGCCTCAAAGGGTTAAGGAGTTCTTGCTCGTTAGAGAGAAAAACCGACTCCTTAAGCAATTAATAATTCTTAAAACCCCTATTTAAAACAAGCGCCAAGTAACTAAACCAATGGAGTGTTTTAAGTCAATTTCACATTTTTACTTATCTAATAAAAATTTAAAACTAGCTTCCTGTCAGAATTAGTTTTTCATACAAACGTTCTGTGGATTCACGCTTCTAGATTTTCAGATCAATGGATTTGCGAAATTTTTTAAGCACCTTTTTTTTATGACTTCGAAAATTTACGCTTAAAATCTTGCAAACATTTTTTTGTTTAGCAGCTAATTTTGTGTCTCCAATCAATAAGATCATTCGTTACTGTTTCCTACTTATTTTTTAAACTAATTTTTATTTAAATTTTACATGCATTTTTTATTATCTTTTTGCATTTTTTTAAATCATCGTGAACTAGCTTAAAAAGAATTTTTTTGTATGTTAGATGGTACTGCAAGCTTATGCTCATGTGACTTATTTCTATAAAACAGTATACTGCCCTCTGAACTTTTTTTTTAATGGTTAACGTACTATGTTTTTTAATTAACTCCCATAGGAGGTTGGTTGAGGCAATGTCTACTAGCTGAATTCTAGAATTAAAAACTGATTAAAATTTTCACAGAATCTCACCAAACATTTGTAATTCTTTCTTAACTAGAACACATTTTTTGTACCCAACTATCCAAAAAATACTAGGTATTACTATTCCGGGCGATTCAAAATAGATGTTAAGGCGATTATTTTTTAAACCATAAGGGATCCAAACATATTTCCAATTAGAAAAGTTTGTCCAATAAAGAGTAGCTTTCAGGTATGACAATTCTTTACAAGGTAATGTATACTTATTAAAATACGAAATTTAATTTTTATATGGTCCCTCCTTTCCTACCCTTCATATTTAACAGAATGTTTTGCTCTTAGCCTAATAAAATGAAAACAAATCCCGTGCCCCTACATGGAATGGTTTTGTGAAGAATGTTGCTCTTTGCCTAAGAAAATGAATAAAACAAATCCCGGGCCTCCAAGTGAAATAGTTTCAGAGATATATCCATTTGAAAATTTTGGCATGGGTCGCCAAGGAATAAGGGGATGTCTCCAAAGTGAGAAAAATGCGATTACTTTTCAACTGCCGTTCGTTTATGTTAATAGTCACCCGATAGACACAGTTGAAACCTCAAATCCTAATTTAGTTGGAATTTCCCTGTAAAGCATGTTTGGCAGTTTCTAGTGAAAGTGACTACACCAGAGGAACCTACACCATTCTCTTTTACACTTTAAAAGTCTTTCCCTAGAAGAGTGATGTAATCAGTAGATGACCCCCCTAAAAGACTACATTATCGCAGATTTCATAAAGCAGTACCGATCATTTTAGGTAAAACTGTACCTGTTAATTTCACACATTTAAATGTATTTCATTGCTTTTCCCAACAATGGGATGGTATTTAACTTTTAGCAACTCACAGTGGGTCTTCTAAAGTAAACATTTTTTCGCCTGAAAACGGACGCCAACACAGTAGGTAGAGTGGCGTAAATCATCATTTTCAAAATTAATTTTCTTGCTAACTATTCCACTTAGACACGGGATTTGTTTTATTCATTATCTTAGGCAAAGAGCAACATTCCTCTAAATATAAAGGGTAGGAAAGGAGGGATCGAATAAAAATTAAATTTCGTATTTTAATATGTATACAACCCCCAGTGAAATAAATGCCCTATCTGAAAGCTACTCTTAAATGCACTTTGGCACTTTTCTTCTTCCGCACTTTTTTAATTGGAAGTAGGTTTCGATCCCTTACGGTTTAAAAAATAATCACCTTAACATCTATTTTAGAAAATACTTTTACTATTTTATATTGAAGGATTTTAATTAACAGCTCTTTTTTATGGGAATGAGATTTTTTTAATAAATAATTTATTCACGAAAACTGATGGAATTCAGGTATACGTTTCCTTAAAAGCCTGAAAATGGCATTAAAATAAAATGATCACAATGTTTTAGATAATGCAACAAATTATCAAAATATTATTTAAAAATTTAACGTAAATAACTTTGTATAAACACACATACATACTTACACAAAATTAAAATAAGGCGTCTGTCTGTACATTATTTGGAATTAAATTAAATATGTCTTTCATTCTCTCCGCGAGAATTTTTTTGTTACAGTATCACGTCGTAAAAACGGATGAAGCCAATGAAATGAAATACTGTAAAATGACTGGTGGTCACTCAACTTAATCTATATGTGTCAAGTTTCTTCCAAAATTTTTAGCTCAATTTGAGATTTTGAGAAAATTGACGCAAAATGCGTAAGTACGTGTTACCGCAATGCATAAGCGAAATTTGGAAACATAAGAGGCGGTCACACTAAACTTTAACTGCAGGCATCAAAACTTGTTTAGTAGCCATTTTCTTAAATTTAGTTCCCAAAATAGAATTTCCGCCTGCTTTTGTAGAGAAATATACATACCGGCATTTACCTTAATTTAAGAAGGAATGAATTAAATAATAAATTAAAAACTCCATGCGTTCTATAACAGAGCATACAGTACATTTATTTTCATAGCACAATTAAGAATTTAAATACGAATGTTATGAACGACCCATAGCAAAATTGAAAAGAACAAGGAGTTGGTAAAAACCGAAATCTGATTTTCAAATGAATCGCCTGGACTAAGGTACGAGTAGCCAAAACCTTGAAAATGGTATGAAAATGACGTTTTTTTGTTTGACTACAACGACATGCACTTTATTAAATAAAAAATTTAGGTACAGAAGAACAGATGGCTAAAGATGAATAATAAAATTTTTGAATTTTTTTCTAGAATTAATAGAATACAAATTTACGTAAAAATTTGTCTCCGTTTTATTTGAAAGCGAATGAAGTGAAATTTTGAGGTATAGAAGGCGGTTACTCAAACTAAAATGTATAGGCAATGAATTTTTTTTTTTTAAATTTTCAATACTTTTTAATATAACGCAATCTGAAAAAAATTCTTCCCCCCCCCTATACGTATTATATAAATTCATCTTAATGTAATCCAATCAAACGTTGGAGTGTTGAGTTGAATTGTTTACTGTAATAAAGCACTTCAAAGAGAGTCTTTCTCCAATTTAATACTTATCACTAGCATCTTCATCTGTAACTTTAAACTACCTCTTGATGTTAAAATGCTCATTCCACTAAATGCTAATTTTGAAAATAAGATGTTCGCTCGATTTGGTTTCACCTGCAAATTTGCTTTATAATTAAATCGTACAGGGAAGTTATTACTTTGCTCGATAAACCTTAACTATAATGCTAATACCTGAAATTCCTAAATTTTATAAGCCTACAACACATTAACCCGTCAAAGACGGCTACTTCAGCTAGTACAGAAATAAAATTGTACTTACATTTCGGATAGTACAGAAATTTCGCCCTGTTTTCAGCACCACCTTTTTTTTTTCTGAAGAAAAAGGCTCGACTTTTATACCCTACAAGACGTCTTATTACTGTGTATGTGTGTTATACAAAGCTATTTACTTCAGAAAACCATTTTCCGTTCTTAATTTTTACCTTGTTCTTCACACCGCACCCACAGTCGTTTGGAACTGAAAGTTTTAATTTGCTTTCTTAACCCTTAAACGTTTGGCAGTTATGATTCCCAAACAGTACATTTCATTTCAATGAAACACTTTAGAAGGACATCCAGATAGACTGCCCAATGTCGAAAAAGTGCAGCCGTTGCCATCGCACTATTCAACTACCTGCAAGATGGCGGTCGATGATTCGATCGACTGCTATCTTGCAGGTAGTTAAATCGTGCGATGGCAACGGCTACACTTTTTCGGCAGTGGGAAATGGATGCGCTTCAGAGGGTTTAAATGATCAAGCAACAAAACCTTACGAAACACTTCATGATGCATTCATTCACCCCGGAAGAATCAGCAGCGTGAAATAGTAGAGCTGCGCAAGAGCACAAGATAGAACCACCCCTGGAGAGGGCCGGGCGTTGCGAGACACACGATACCCGCCCCGATGCTGGCCCGGGTGCTGGAATACCACGTGGGACTGCAGCAGTCCCGCATCCGCAGGAAGCAATGAATCTGCAGGGTCGCCGAAATAGAGCATCGCACAGCCGGCTGCTCGGGTTGCGTCATGCTTTGATAGCGGATGCTTGAGATTTTGTACTACGATATGCAGGCGATTAAGTTATGTGATTTTTTTAAAAACTTCTGTTTAGAGAAAGCTGTGAACCAGTCTTGGTGCAGCTTCCGTGCATTGGCTACCCAATGGTGCGTTTCATTGTATTATTTTTTGGGTGTGTGTGTGTGGGGGGTCTATGAAATTTTTTTGAACTCTGTTACAGCGACCTGACCTCGTTTGTAAGTGAAAACTTTTAAACGTCAAAATATTCTGTTTCGTTCGCCCACGGTTGTAACGTCTTAAATGACTGTTTGGTATTTTCATGGACGTTACAACCGAGTTAAACTGTATGTCATATACTATTTGTAAGTATTTATTTAATTTTACCAACTATTTTGCTAAAATTATTTCTAAATAATTAATTTTTATGAATAAAATATTTCAATTCATTAAGTGGTAAACCTCTATTTTGACGTTATAACAGAGTTCAGTTGCATATCATGTACTATTTGTAAGTAATTATTTAATACATCAACTATTTTGTTCAAAATACTTTCGAAATAATTAAGACTAAATTTTAAAAATGGATTAATTTAATTCATAAAATGAGAAATCTCAAATTTTAACAGATTTTTCACTTGAATTTCTTAACCTTTGTGGAGGGGGAAGGTGTGACTGGCTTTAGCCCCTGAAGCCCCTTCGAATGTGGGCCCGTGTTGGGCAAGATGAAAGATTTGGCGTCTTCGGTTAGGCCATCCTGGTTTATTTTTACTAAGGAAACTTATGGAGCACGTTTTGCCAGTTCAATTGGAAGCAATATTTAAGAATAGACATGCGCATCCAAACGGGATAATAGGGTAGCCAATGAGGAAGCTGCACCAGAACTTAGCATAAAATACACGTCACTATAAATAAAGCTTATTTTGTTGTTGCTGTCTTGTGGGTCTACAAGCTACTGCATTCCTGAAGAAGAGAGGTTCTTTGCATCTCTCACGAAACTTATGTGGAGTTTAATGTTTATATACAGGGCTTTATCTTTTTTTTTTCTCCTGGAACCTGATGCCACGAAAATTACACGCTTAAACCCAAAGAGCGAAAAAAACTATACATTGCGGAGCGATCCGTTTTCCCATGGAAACCCACCGATATTTCCGCGAAAGTGCTCTTTAAGTAGTCTTTTTTCTGAGAATTCCTCTCCTCGCTACCTCTTTTTTCCGAGAATTTCCCTCCTCGCTACCTCTTTTTTCCGAGAATTTCCCTCCTCGCTACCTCTTTTTTCCGAGAATTTCCCTCCTCGCTTATTGTTATATCCCGTTCCGCTCTTGTGATCGAAAAACGCTCCTAAAGGAGAAGCTCACTTTTGAAAACTGGCCCCAAAATCGCTCCGACTGATCGAATTTCGCTCATTTGGTTTAAGCGTGTATGAAACACATGGTTTCATGTTTCAGCTGTGCTTAAGAAGTACTTTGCTAATATGGGGAATGTGCAAATTTCGCTTGATGTACAAAGGATCCTCCGAAAATTACAACTGTTAAAATTATTGTATAAGCTTCGGTCTGAGGTAGCCGATACCGACGTACTACTAAAGACCCCCGTGTAAATGCTGTGTATATGCACGTTCAATCCGTGATTCCGAAAGTCCTCTCTGCGGTCGCTAGCCGTTTCCGAGGGTTTGCTCATAAGTCCCCCCTCCACCTTCTGATGAGGATCCAAATTGTGGCGGGAAACGCTGGGAAGGATACGTAGTTCTAAACGACACAACTTCAGTGACGTGAGCTGTCCTCTCTTGGCACACAAACAAACAATATGTAAGCTGCATAAAATAGAAATGTGCGTTTTATGGGCATGGACACATACACATAAAGCTAAGCGACAGGCACCTATTTCTAGTCGTCATGGCGACCCTGTTTTTGGCCCTGTCTGTCAGGGAGGGCTATTTCACTTGCTTCATCATTACTTCTGAGATCGAATTTTGAATGTTAATTTATGAGTGAAAGAGAACAAAACACAAAAACTTAAGAAAAAATCTGGAGTGACTCCACTCGACTTTCCGAACACTTACGATTAACATCCTTACCAAGCATTTAAATAAAGTTTAATGGATGAATAATTCAAACATATATACGAAACTGAAGCTCAATCGCATGCGCTATTTAAACGCTAGCGCACTTTCAATAATTTCTCCCCATAGGCCATAATGTAAAAGAAATCTTGGTCGTAGCCCTGTAGAAAAACTGTAAGTCCTATACACACCCAAATCAATACCGGTCTTAAGATGGTGGTTTATGAACATATATACCCAATTGGAGCTCAATCTAACACCTCGTTTAGGAGCTATCGTGTTCACTCACATACACACAAACGCACATACATACATACATCTCGTAAAAATAGCATCCATCAATTCAGAAGACCTCAAAACGTGTGTCCATACACCCAAATCTCGAATTCGAATTTTTTGATGATATGACAATACTTTTCTTACAGGGTACATGTTCGGGAAGTAAAAATATATTGAGTTCTGAGAAGTGAAAAGACACTGAAAATATTATCGCACATTACCTCATTAATGCAACCAGCACATTTTACTAATAGGAAAGTTTTGTACGCAGGGGAGGGGCGTATAAAAATGTAATAATTATTTAGATTGAATCGCCTGAAAATTTTAATGGATGTCATCAAGTTCTGTCCTTTTTTATGCGCAACTTTGTCATTTATTGTAAATATCTACGGTAAAGAGTTAAGGATTAAAAATCTAGTGAAATGTTTTTTACACACCGTGCAAACAGAATGTTGTAGAAAAAGTATATAACCTTGATTTGTATTACCAGGGCCTGATTATGACCAACAAAGGACCGGGCGTTTATAAATTTGCGGTCCCCCATCTATGAAATTTGTTTTTTTTTCATAACATTTTGATATAAAAAAAGAATATTTCAGAACAACATTTGAAATTGGGGGCCCTTTCGAGCCGGGGGTCTGGGCAAAGTCCCATGCGATAATAAGGCCATGCGATAATTTGCCCATGCGATAATAAGGCTCTGTATTACTAACCTTGATTTGTATTAAAATACGTTTTGTTGTCACACTAATAGATTGAAAACCTATAAGTCGGCACACTGATAGCAATAGGTTGCCGCCTTTGAGAGATTCGCAAATTTTCACATTTTAACATCAAAGTAAGAATACATAAGCTCTATTTAATTTCCCTACCTTAATTTTACTTATAATAAATTTGATTTCCATAAAATAGTTATTAGAGTTAAAATAGTGGTACATGAAAGCCTTTTTCATCCATCTATTGGGTGGGTGGGTGGGGGGTGTATATGGAATGTATACAAGTTTATTCCTACACGAATGGGACTTATCCAATTAGTACAGATACGCAGATAAAAAATGGCAAACATTACGTTAAAAAATATGAAAATCCTCCCGTTTCCGAGATTTTAGGGATTTTTCGCCATTTCCAGATAAAGAAAAGCTTCTGTTCGACTTTCCATGAGCATAAAAGTTAACGAACTGAGTCAGAAAGTTGGGTATCGTACGTGAGACTGACGTCATTTTGATGTCAGGAGTTTAAAAAATAGGCTTTAGAAATCCAGCCATGGTATCAGGCTGTGACGTAAAAAGTTGACCTTTGGTGAACCGATTCCGCAAAATATATCTATATAAATAAAATTAGACTTGTCTGTACATTTCTTGGAATTCAAAAATTTTGCGATTTCTATCCGTTTCAAGCACCTGGGAATCCGGTGCGAACCTAAAAAAAAAAAAGTTTGTCTGTCGTTCTGTCAGTGACGCTTTTTTGTTCAAGTTTCACGTAAAATTGACTGAAGCGAATGATATGAAATTGGGTGTCATGATAGGTGGTCACTCAACTTAAAGCATAGGCGTCGAATTAAAAAAAAATTATTGGATTTTGAGATTTTGCGAAAATCGTTTCAAACTGCGTAAATTTGTGTTCGCACATCACGTAATAAATACAAAGGTGAAAAAATCATATTGGGTCAAATGAAAGGTGGTCACTCAACATAAACTGTAAGCATCTAATTAAAAAAAATCAATCGGATTTAGAGATTTTGCGAAAACCGTTTCAAACTGAGTGAATCTTTGTTCACGCATTACGTAATAACGACTCAAGCGAATGATATGAAAGTGGGTCACAGAATATATTGCTGTTCAACATAAACTATGCGTGTCCAATTTTTTAAACATTTTTATTAGATTTTGAGATTTTGTGAAAATTCTCTCAAAATACGTTTATATTTCTTCAAGCATCGCGTTATAACGACTCTTACGAATGATACGAAATTGGGTGATAGGATAGGTAGTTAGGCTAATCTTAATTTATAGGCGTTGAATCTCTATTCTAAAAAAAACTGATGTGTCCAACACATGACTTCCTTGCACGTATATTAGATCAAAAATATTTTCGACGCACTTCCTCTAAATTTATTTGTTTGAAAGAGATAAAATATCAATAATAGTAAGGTTTAGCGATTTCCAGCCAAATATTTCGATATCGCCAAGCTGAGTTCAATTTGAAAGATTTCCTTCCGACACTTTATTTGGCGATATTTCACCAAAAGCCGACAAACTTGAGATAGTCAGCAAGATTTTGGGGATAGCCAAAGTGTCTGTTAGTCATTGACCACAGACTTTCAATGAATTGAATGCATCCATACACCTCAATGTATTCAAAGTCATTTGGCTCACCCTGTAAATAAATTCTCAGTCGATTGCTGTCAAAAAAGATATTGAAAACAGTTAGATATTACAATAGTTCTAAATACAAAAGTTAAAAAATCTACGGGTTAGTTTTAGAGTTATACAAAATAGGAAATAACTTTTGGCGCCAAATTTGGCGATATTTCGGCGAAACTCGTCAATGTCGACGACATTTGGCGAGATTTTAAGCATGAACCAAACAATGACAGATTATCGCCAAATTTGGCGATATTTCGCCAAAACTCGCCAAGGTCGAGGACAGACGGCGAGATTTTGGGCATGTACCAAACAATGACTATCTACAGAAGTATTATATTGAAGATGTCCATAGACATTAAAGTACTGAAATTCTTTCCGGTGGTCCTGTAAATAAACTCTCCAGTAGATTGGAACCAAAAATCAAGATGCACAACTAGATATTACAACAATCTTATACATGAAATTTCATAATAGTTTGAGATTTGAGAGTTAAATACGCACACACGTACACCAAAAGTCGCCAAGCTTGGCGACTTTTGGCATAGTTCTTGAGGGAGGCACGTGACCGTGGTCGGACCATTACCTAACTTATGTGGTAAGACGGTATTGCGCTTGAAATGGATGAATGCCCCTAAAATTGCCATTGACCGTAATGTATTGGAAATCTTGAGTGTTCCTGTAGCAGAACCATAAATGATAAAGACACTTTTTTTAATGGAGAAATTCATTTTCTAACTCTTTACAGCCTATATCACTTCTGAGTCGTTAGAAATAGCCCAATACCTCTAAAAAACGCTTTGATGAATTTCGGCCCTTAGAGCGTAATGTATTTCGAATCTTTTGGGCGGTCCTGTAGATAAACTATTCAGTCGAACGGAACCGAAAGGGGAGGTGCACAACTAGATGTTACAACAATCCTAAATATAAAGTTTCAACATTGTACGCCTAACAGTTTTTGAGATATGCGAGTTTAATGAATTTCGGCCCATTGAGCGTAATGTATTTCGAATGTTTTGGCGCCTGTAGATAACTACCATCGATGGACAAAAGGGAGGTGCACTAGATGTTACAACTATCCAAATTGAAGTTCGACATTCTAGCCTAATTTTGAGTAGGCGAGTTATGAATTCGGCCCATAGAGCGTAATGTATTCGAATCTTTGGGCGTCCTGTACATAACTATCCATTCGATTGCCACCAAAAGGGGAGATGCACAACTAGATCATAGAACAATCCTAAATATTAAATCTCAACATTCTACGACCAATAGTTTTTGAGATATGCGAGTTACATACGTACGTACAGACGGCATGGAAAAACAGGCCACAGTAGACTCGCCGCTGGTCAAAATGAGTTGCAGACGCGTTAATATGATCGCAGATGCTAGCCTACGATGAGATGCATCGAAAAAAAATTTTAAATTAAATCTAGAGGTAGTCAAAATCGGTTTTTTTGTCGAAATTTGGCCCCCAAAATTTTTCGGGATCACATTACTTCCTTATACTACGTACAAGGAAGTAAAAAAGTAAAGACCGCTGTCAAAGCTTCTGGACCTATCTCCTCTTAAACCGTAGGGATTTGAGTCTCGACTAAGGTACCCAGAGATTCGAAAAATTCCGAGGAACCTGCTAAGCTGATTTAAATTTCGAAAATCGAATTATTTTAGAAGATAATAAAAAACTGAAAAATAAACAAATGGTTGCCAGATTTGGCATAAAATCATTCATTCCTTTGCAACAAAGCGTTTCCAAGTATCTAGAATCGCGTGAAATTTACAAACATGAGTTAGAATTACGTCCATTTTACGCCAAAATAAAAACTATATGAAATAAGTAACTCAAAATGTGTTACACAAAGTTGACAATTTTCAAATAGTAAGGTCGCTGAGACAACAGGAGTTTAGAATTAGCGATTATTCGTTTTTCCAAAACAGGATAACTAAATCTTGAAAATGCAAAATAATTAAAATGCAGATTATTTTAAAGCCGGTTCTCGTCCAGCTGGATTATTTGCTACCAGTAGAAATATTTGGCGTTAACTATGCCATTATAGCAGTTATTTGGATATTTGCTAGCGCGACGAGATGGTATAATTCGTGGTGTTAAGTACGCCAATCTGCAAACGATTATGTAAATGAAAGTATGGATAACGGTTTTCCGGTAACCTTAAATGAACAGTAAATATAGGTTGTGAGTATGTGTACATTGCCAAATAATGAAAAGTCGCCATTGGTGGCAGGCTATTCTATCTGTTCCGTAGCTTTTATTAACTTTACATGTACGCAAGTCGCCAAATAATGAAAAATCGCCATGGGTGGCAAATTCGCAAGGTGTCCAATAGGTTTTACATTATTAAAAATACAGCTGAAACATATGTTCTTATTCTATTACGCTTTAGCTCCTAATTAGTATAACCTTTTAATGGCAACATTAAATATTGTGTTTCTGGGGAGTACAAAAATTTTTTCTAGCGATTATAAGCGGAGTCCGCACTCCAGGTGGAGTATAGCTCAGGACCCGTACAACACGGATTCCCATAACAAAATATCTTCCGTGTTATGAGTGGTAGGGGGTCTACTGTAGTGTGAAGTTTAAATTTTTATGTACCAATGAAGATGCAAGAACTAAGCAATGTGTAGCTTACCTCAGTAACATTCTATCTGATCCAATCTTCGGGTTTTCTCTGTTGAAATTGTGTCTTTTTTACGAATAAGCCCGATTAGGGGCCGAATGCCTCATATGAAAAGCAAGCGTAGCGAGCCTGGGGGCCTTGGCCCCTAGCTTTTAAAATATTTTGATTACATTTTGAGATTTTGTGAAAATAGTTTAAAATGCCTAAATTTAGTTCCAGCATCAGGAAATAAAGACTGCAGGGAATGAAACGAAATTGGGTGACAGAATAGGTTGTCACTCAACTTATCTAGGCTTCCAATAATTTTTCAAAAATATTGATTAGATTGAGATTTCGCGAAAATTATTTCAACATGCGGCAATATTCGTTCGCGCATCGCATAATTACGACTAAAGCGAATGAAATGACATTACTTAGCTATTCTCTAACTTGTAATATTTCAGCGGTACATAAAAATGATAACTTCGTTTTCTTTACTTTTGGCAGTATACTACACCCATTCTGTGTACTCCTACAATGCTGACGAAAGTTCTCGCTTTTTGGAAATTTGCATTCAGCACAAAACCGTCAACGAAGGGTACTTCAGCTAGTCTCCTTAAAAATCCGCTATAATTAAATGAAAACAGAGTTATTCTCTCAACAGTTCAAAATGTCGTCTGCAGGAAATTTTCAAGTTTTATTTTCTTTTTTTTTATATTGGAAAATGACAAAAAGTTGCTTTTCATCCGCTAGCGCGAAGAGATGGATTAACATTTAAGGATAGTTAATTATCAGCTACAAAGCTAAGGCTCTCAAAATGGTTACGATAGTTCCTGACCCTATCAAACTGCCCGCGAAGAAAATAAAACGCAAAATAGGAAGAATTGCATTCAAAATCAGAGTATCCACTTGAAATCGTTCCGAAAGTTAATTTTGTTATTTGTTTCATATGAATGTATTTTTATTTTCTCGGTCTAAAGAACGCTAGAAATGAATTTTCGATCTACAGTTGACTGTATACAACGGTCACTAGAAAGTTAAAAATAGAATATGGAATTACAGTAGACCTCCCTCCCCCCATAAAACGGCTCGTTTTTGCATAACGCGTTAAAAGAAACCCGTACAGAACAGTAAATGGAGACAGATGTTCTGGTTTTATGTCGCTTCAGCTCCTGTCATTAATATAACTTTTGAATGGCAACACTCAACATCTTCCTGTTTCTAAGGTGTGCCAATAAGTTTTGCAGCGATTAAACTGTGCAGTGCGGACTCCATGGTGGAGTATAGCTAAGGTGACCATACGTCATCGAAATTTGAGGACAGTCCCCAAATATAGATCTTTTTTACATTTTGTCCTCAAGAATACTTTGACTTCTTGGGGAGGCAAAAAAATCCCCAAATTTAAAGATTTGTACTTTTCCCCTGAAAGTTTAAGTTTAGTTTATTTCTTTCAGAAAAAACTGAAGAAATAAAAAAAAAAAAACATTTTTTTAAAAAATCGATCGGATTTCGAGATTTTGCGAAAATCCTTCCAAACTGAGTGAATCTTTGTTCACGCATTACGTAATAACGATTCAAACGAATGATATGAAAGTGGGTCACATGATATATTGCTGTTCAACATAAACTATGCGTGTCCAATTTTTTAAACATTTTTATTCAGGGGCGTAGCCAGATATTTTTTATGGGGGGGTTACGACTACTACAACTGATATATGTATACGTGCGTGTGTGAGTTAATGACACCCCTAACCCCCCCCCCTTGGCTACGCCCCTGTTTTTATTAGATTGAGATTTTGTGAAAGTTCTCTCAAAATACGTTCTCTAAAACTACTGAAAGCACCTTCTACTCAGAGAAACAACGAAATCCGATCTCTGAAAACGTTTGTTGTCATTGTGTGTGTAGCGTGTACAGACATTCGATAAAGTATTCGCCTATGAACCCAATTTCCCATTTCAGTTTTGTTAATAATTCATCACTTTTCATGAAGAATCATGCTTTAAAAATGAAATGGATGTACGAAATTTTCCTTGTACTTTTTTTAGAGGGTGTACAAAGTTTCACGAAAAATGATCATAAAATGAGCCAATGTAAAAAGCAATGTCTTCTGAAAAATACAAATACTATGTCACGAGTTAAATTTTGAATAAACTGCAATATCTCAACAGGACGTTCCTTTCATATTTCTGGTTTAAATAAATATTTATAGATGGATGAAATACTTCCTTTAATTTATTAGAAATAAGAATACACAATTGATATAAAAAAGCTATTGGAGTTCATTTTTAAGTATCAAAGTCAGTCAAGATTTAAAGTATGGGTATCAAACATGGTAATATGTCGTGTCCTCGAATAAGTCCTCAAAAATATTTTTACGAAATTTCGGGGCAAGCCGCTGCTCTGGTGCTTAAAATGGTTTAAAATTCGTATTCTACCCTTCAAATAGATAAATTTTGCTTTTTGTTGCATCAAAATCTGCTAATTAGAACCGGAGATTCGGAGGTTTCGCTTTCCCGTATGTTTTTCTATGGGGTTTCTAGAAAACTCGAGAAATATTGGTCCTAGGGCCTCGATCTCTTCACATTTGAGGACTTATTTTTGGCGCCAAATTCGGCGATATTTCGCCAAAAGTCGCCAAGCTTGGCGACTTTTTGGTCATTTGGCGCGATTTTCCCAATGGGGCCTAGAAGTTGTTTTTCCTGCATCAAAAACGCATAACCTAACATTTCTCTTCTATGACGTAATCAGAAGCCCCGTTTTATCTGGAAATATACTTTTCTAGAAACTGCTCGCAGCTTCTGCCTCCTCTATAAATTCCACCAGCGCGCTGCCCGGACAGTTCAGTGAGAGTTGAACGCTCAATGTTTGAAGAGCTGTCAGTGAGAGTACACTTGCTTTGTGAATTGATAGTGCTATAGAAGCCGTGTTTTAGCTTGCTTTACGAAGCTGTTTTCAAAGTGCTGTGTGTAAATTCTTCATTGCTGTGTCTTAAGGGATTGTGTACGATATCTCTTGAATATTTTCACTGAATTTTTGCCCGTGAAAGTGACTTATTTTGTGTGAGAAATACAGCATTTGTGAGAGCTTCTGATCTAAGAGAACTGTTAAAAGCACATTACTGTTTAATTGTGCTTGTGAATTTTGTACAGCTGATTGTTCCACGAAGTTCTAGAAGCAATAAAGTTATATTCCATCCTGACCATTGGACTTTTTACCAGCACGTTCTACACCAACTGGACTTTAGAACGACGAACCCCGGAAACAAGAAGAGTAGTTCCGCAACATTATTTTATAGTGTCCCCAAGTTTTCCTTGGATTCGAGGACAATGCTTGATTTGTCCCCAAAATACTGTTTAGAAATAGGGTCGCCTTAAGTATAGCTAAGGCCCGGTACACCACGGATTCATATAGCACGGAACATATCTACCGTGTTATAAGGGAGTCTACTGTATTTATTTTAAGGGTACAATAACTAAAAGGTATTGATCGTACTTTTCATTAACAAAAACTATTTTGTTGCCAGAAGATTGCTTATTACAAGGGCAGATATCAAAAACCCCTAGCAGAGTAAGCGCCCCCCGATGTCGTATTATTTGGGAGCATATTTTCACTACAATGATACATATCCTTATCTATTATACCGGAATATTTGAAACCATTTTTTTTTCTACAATGAATTTTGATCCATGCGTGAAGATCTAAGCTAAGCAACTGAGAAACAAACTGCAAATTCTGTTTATTTTCTTAAGTTTAGATCAGCTATTCTGATGCAAATGTTTAACGTCATGAGGTGAAATAATTTGACTGTTCCGATTGAATAAAACTGCTTTCAATAACCAGGGTTAGAAAAGTGTCTGCTTCTTTCTGTACGAAGAACGGATACTGAAAAAATGCGTAAATGTTTTAAAAAGATTCCTCACCTCCTTGATTTCGTTTTTTTTTTTTTTTAAATCTCTGAAGGTATTGGCACAAATTAAAGTATGCAATAAGGGTAGGGTGCTAATGAGTTCGAAAAACAATCAAGTCTAGTTGTTTCTAAAACAGACAACTTCTAACTTCTATCATAAATTATTTCTAGCATACATCTCCTCTCAAAAATTACTGTTAAAATGTTCAATTTTATTATGTAGGTGAAAGTAGCATTAGATGAAATATTTGAAGCTTAAGTTCGTCAATTGAGAAAGAGGTTTAAAATCTTAAAATTTTGATTCACTTTTTCCTGTTATTAACCGAAATCAAACCCGTTTTTATCCAACCCTTGTTTTTAACCGAAGTTAGAAACACTTGGAAGATCACGCCAGATTATTAATGGTACGCCGCTAACAACTGATTGTACGTGCAGTGCTCCTGCCCCAGATTTGCTCAAACGGTTTTATAGAGAACTAGTCAAATACTCAAGAGTTGAAAACCTATGTGGGAATGAGAAGACATGGATCTATTCCCCCTCTGTGGGGCGACTGACGAATGCGGGAGATACTGTTTGCGACTTACTGAAGCGAAATGAACTTCTTGCTCGACTTTGTTTAGGGGATTAAACAAGTACAAGGAAAATGAGCAACAATGCAACGAGAAATTGTGGTTTCCATAGCTTGATTGAATATTGCAAAGCTCTCAAAAATGTTTTCTGATGCTCCTTGACGACATCCGCAAGCGGCGGTGCCAGATCCCCCCCGAAGGGAGGCGATAGGCAGAGGGGGTGCGCCTTCCATTTTTAGGGCCCCAGTGGGAGGAAGTGCGATTGAGCCCGTGGTCCCCTCATTTTGAACCCATTCCAGAGGAAGGACCAAACAATGAAATCGGGACCCCCAGAGATATCGTTTAACAACTTGGAGGACATTGGGGCCTCGACAGATTGGACGTGTACCCGCTCCCATTAGCGTGCAAGGTTCCACAGTAGTCGAGCGGAGAGGAAGTGGACCCTCCCGAACACTGGGCACGCGGGATGCTGCTTCACTTTCCTTGTTGTAATGCGAACGGAGTTGAGCGCCCAGACCACAGCGGGACTCTCATACATTTAGTGCATAACAAATCAGCGCTCACTCATTTAATCAGTTTGTAATAAACAGTTGTTATAAAAGTAGTTTTTTTTCTAAGAATTTTCTTTTTCGATGTATGTATAATTAATTTTAAAGCATTTGCAGAGAAGTGTTGTTTCATGATGAGTCTATTAGACTAATGCTCATGCTATAGATGTAGTTATTTTAATGTGGTATTGCTGTAAGATAAAGTGATTCATTTGCATTCCTAACGCATGCATGCATGCT
>JAWZYV010003910.1:0-12825 GCA_038373885.1 Cheiracanthium punctorium | reverse complement strand
CTGTGAATTATATTGTTAACTAAATCAAGAGGATTAAGTAATTTTACATCTGCACAAAATGATTTCGAGGTCATATTTTAACTAACCAAATTTATTGTAAAAAAAACTGTATAAAACTTTCATTATAATTTATATTTTACTAATTTTTCACTAATTTTATTTATTTAAGTACAAATGTATGTTCAAGCGAAAGTTTTATTGTTACAAAGAAAAATATTTTTAGATAAACAATACATTGCAGCATGAATATAGTTATAAATATCTCGATAGGTTATTTTTCTATTAACAATTGTATTTATTAAAGTATCGATTTTAAACAAAAAAGTAAGTTATAGAATTATTTTAGTATGTTGATGATTTCGGCCGCAAAGAGACCCGTGTGCCGCAGGCTAATCAAGCCAGTTGCGAAGCGGTGCGTGCCCTCTAGGTTGCACATTTTGGCTGTGAAGCGGCCACTGCCAGCCAAAACTGGTCGCCGAAAAAGGCTAGTTTATAATAATAAATAATGATGAATTTCTTAGTTTATTTCTATAGTAAGTTTTAATCAAAATATTGCCTCTTTGTGTTTTAAAAAAAAAAAAAAAAAAATACAGGGATAAATGCGTAAAATTGTGGTGTAATTTTTAGGTATCTTAAAGCATTTGACATCATAGATCCTCACTTGCAAATTAAAAATCCGGTACACCATTTAGAAACTCTAGTGATAGGTTGAAAAAGAAAACCTTTTAATCCTTTCTGTGTCAATATAACACAAATGCTTGTGCCATGATTTATTAATGTAATGGTGTAAGCTCTCCTCGTTGATGCCATTAAATTCTAAACATTACGTTTCGTTGAAATTCGTAAAAAAATCACCTAATTTACATAATATTTTCGTCTTTATTTTAAAAGAGGAAGAAAGGTATGTTTCACGATTTGTCAAAATATCAAAAGTGGCAGTGTCGGGCAAATATCCTGCCTGGCCGCCGATTGCGAAAGCCACAGCAGAATGCGCACGTGGTGACGTTGGCGTGGTGACGATGGTCAGGATCTGCTGAGACAACTCAACCGCTCGCGCTATATAACCGTGGTATATAAGCAAGTGCTGCTGCGACAGCAAATATACCTGTTCTTAGTTAATAAAGTTTCCTAGTTTATGAATGCGTACTTATTTCTAAGTACCTGCTCTAAGTTGCCGGGATTAAGTTTAGACGGCGTGCTGGTTGTAAGATAAATAAAACTCCAGCACCCGTAGTGGTGACCCTGACGTGATACAAAGTTTCTACAAGTTCCTTGAAAAGCGCCGAATTGGCTGTACGTCTGTGTTTGTCGGATGAATGAAATGGTGACTCCCAGTCGTACATTTTGAAGCAATTTACATGGGCAAAAACTACTAAGTGCCACGTGCTGAAAACTCTCAAGGTGAATGCTGCTGATGTTCTGGAGGTTTATTTCTGCTAACTACCGGGGACTGTCATCTTTTCGTAAAGGTTCGGCCTGCTGTTTGATCAAGTTTAGAAGGTGAGCTGAATTTAAAAATTTTCCTACTATGCCAGGTGACGGGGAACAGGCGGTGGCTGAAACACATAAGGTCGGCTTAAAACTACCTCCCTTTTGGGAAAAACACCCAGAATTATGGTTCGCAAACATTGAGGCACAGTTTATTGTTTCGGGTATTACACAAGATAATACCAAGTACTACTCAATTATATCGGCATTAAATTCAGATGTGCTGTCATATGTTAGCGACATAGTTTTACAACCACCGGAGGGTGATAAATACGAAACACTTAAAAAAAGGTTAATAACGGACTTTTCAGACTCCGAACAACGTCGACTAAAAATGTTACTTTCAGAGCTGGTTTTGGGGGACGATAAGCCGTCTCAGTTACTCCGGCGAATGAGACAATTGGGAGGCACAGGTTTTGATGACAAATGTCTTAAAACTCTGTGGTTACAACGTCTACCATTACAAATGCAGACAATTTTGTCCATCTCCGACGATACTTTGGAGAAATTAGCCATAATGGCGGACAAAATCCATGAAACCACTGCAGGCACTGTCGGCTTACTGCAAACTGATAAGGCAACTGTTTCCCCTGAAATTAGTCAGCTACAAACCCAAATCTCTGAATTAACCAAGAAAGTCGAACGCCTTTCGCGACCCCGCCACAGATACAGTCCCCAGCATAGGAGCCCTTCCCGTAGACAACACTCAAACAGCCGACAGAAATTCCGTGATAGGTGCTGGTATCACTTTAAGTTCGGCAGCGCGGCTAAACGTTGCAAATCCCCTTGTTCATTTAAAAAATCGGGAAACTAGCAGTGAAATCGCATTACCTGCCGCAATGCGATTTCAAAGTCAGCAACAAAAGCCGCCTCCTTGTGTTCGACCCTATGACAAACTTAACATACCTAGTTGACAGTGGTAGTGATGTTTGTGTCGTGCCACGATCGAGTTTTTCGTCGTTGAGAAATGCCACTGGCAATATTACCTTGTATTCGGCTAGTGGATCTCTGATCAAAACGTACGGGGTCAAATTGCTCACTTTAAGTTTGAGCTTTCGCAGAAAGTTTTCATGGCATTTTGTAATTGCCGATGTAACCAAACCAATCATAGGTGCTGATTTTCTTAAGCACTTTGGCTTGCTGATAGACTTAAAGCATGCTCGTCTTCGTGATAGCCTCACCAACTTGACTACTACAGGTAAACCCGTGACTGATAAATCTCGTGTAACTTTAATTGCTAGTAACTCTTCATACAGAGAAATCCTAGAAAAGTACAATGAGATGATTCGCCCATACCCTTCCAAGAGGCTTATTAAACATAATACAGTTCACAGAATTATTACAAGCGGGCAACCTGTTTTTGCTAGGCCGCGAAGGTTACACCCTTTAAAATTAAAAATCGCAAAAAAAAGAGTTCGAATACATGTTGGAACAGGGTATATGCAGACCTAGTACGTCAAACTGGTCTTGCCCACTACATTTAGTACCCAAAGCATCAGGTACAGAATTCCGCCCAACAGGAGATTATAGAGCTCTTAACAGAATCACTGTACCAGACAGGTACCCGCTGCCACATATTCAAGATTTCTCAAGTCAGCTACATAATAAAATTTTTTTTTCAAAAATTGACTTAGTGAGGGCCTATCATCAAATTCCCGTCCACCCAGACGACGTACACAAGACAGCAATCACTACACCCTTCGGGATGTATGAATTTTTATTTACACCTTTCGGTTTGGCTAATGCGGCACAAACTTTCCAGAGGTTTATAGACGAAGTCTTGCGAGGTCTCGATTTCACATTCGCATATTTGGACGATATCCTAATAGCAAGTAGTTCCGAGGTGGAACACAAACTGCACCTCGAAAAGGTATTTGAGCGCTTGACGAACTACGGAATTCGTATAAATTTAGATAAATGCGTTTTCGGAATTCCTGAACTCCCTTTTCTCGGATATCTGGTGAATAAAAGTGGTATTAGACCCCTTCCCGACAAAGTCAAACCTATTCTGGATTGTCCGTTGCCACAAACTGTAAAGCAACTCCAACGTTTCTTGGGTTTACTTAATTATTATAGGCGTAGCGTAAAGCAGGCCGCACACATGCAGGCTCCGCTAAATGAAATGCTTAAAGGTGTTAAAAACAAAAAATCCACCGCACTTGAGTGGAACGAGACACAAATAGCAACATTCGAGCACTGCAAACAACAGTTGGCTAATGCTGCCCTGCTGGCACATCCCGACCCCGAGGCCCAATTACTGCTTTTTTGTGACGCAAGCGACGTAGCAGTGGGCGCAACCCCGAACCAGTACAAAAAAGGGTCAAATGCTCTTGAATGCGAGCCCCTTGAATTCTTCTCAGCAAAACTCTCCCCAGCTCAACAAAAATGGTCCACTTTTGATCGGGAGCTTTATGCGATCTATTCTGCCATAAAACATTTTAAACACATGTTAGAAGGTCGCCATTTTGTGATTTTCACGGATCACAGGCCTCTAACATTTGCATTTAGGCAGAAACCAGACAAATGCACGCCCCGTCAATTGAGACATTTAGACCTAATTGGACAGTTTAGTACTGACATACAGTACGTAAAGGGGTTAGAGAACACACCCGCTGATATGCTGTCTAGAATCGAGGCGATCCAAATGCCTAGCGTTTTGAACTACGCTGAAATTGCAAGGGCACAGGAAACTGATACTCAATTGCGAAACTTGCTAAATTCACAGACTGGGTTAAATCTAAAAAAAATTACCCTACCAGACTCTGATATTCAGTTAATGTGCGATGTATCGGGCAAAACTGCGCGCCCTTACATCCCTTCTAAATTCAGGCAAACTGCTTTTGAGATGCTTCACAACCTGGCACACCCTGGTGTCAGAGCATCCATTAAATTAGTAACAGCACGATTTGTCTGGAATACCATTAAAGCGGATGTAACGCAGTGGACGCGTGCTTGTATACCCTGTCAAAGAGCTAAAATCCACAAACACATTACTAGCCCTGCGGGTAAAATCGAAGTACCCGACAGGAGATTTGACCATGTGCACATCGATCTGGTCGGCCCACTTCCGCCTTCTCGTGGTTATACATATTGTGTAACAATGATTGATAGGTACACTCGTTGGGTTGAAGCTTGTCCAGTTTCCGATATTTCCGCTGAGACAGTGGCTAGGAATTTTTACACACACTGGATTGCTCGTTTCGGTGTACCCAGTAGGGTTACTTCCGATCAGGGAAGACAGTTTGAGTCCCGCCTATTCCACTCATTTACACAATTATTGGGTGCAAAACACATTCATACCACCGCCTATCATCCCCAGTCTAATGGTCTTGTGGAGAACTGGCATAGGACCTGGAAGGCTTCTCTGCAAGCCCATCTTACGGATCCTAGATTTGCCGATCGTTGGACGGACGTCCTTCCTACAGCTTTGCTTGGACTGCGTGCTGCGTTCCGAGAGTCGATCAAGGCTTCTACTGCGGAGCTGGTGTATGGCGTTCCTTTACGGTTGCCAGGGGAATTTTTCACACCCACCAGCGTCGACGTCAACGCTGCAGACTTCGTCCGTCGTCTGAAAGAGATTATGAGTGCCATTTCGCCTTCTAAGACAAGCAACCATGGTACTCGAAGTAGAACTTTCATTCCGCAAGATTTGCATAACTGCACTCATGTTTTCGTGCGACATGATGCTGTGCAACCTCCACTGAAGCCACCGTATGATGGACCGTACCCGGTATTGGACAGGTCAGAAAAGGTTTTTACTGTCCGAAAAGATAACAAGGACATTTTCGTCTCTATCGACAGGTTGAAACCAGCGTATATTGTGCAAGAACAGCAGCCACCGTTGCTCAGCAGCAAGCTGTCTGAGCCGAAACAGGAATCAAGCACAAAAGCTTTGCCTGTCCCAGCAACACCTGTACGACTTTCCCGATCAGGCCGCAGAGTTCATTTCAGGTACACTAAGTAGACCTGAAGCGGTAACGTTCCCACTGGGAAGGGGGTACTGCGGTGGCAGTGTCGGGCAAATTTCCTGCCTGGCCGCCGATTGCGAAAGCCACAGCAGAATGCGCACGTGGTGACGTTGGCGTGGTGACGATGGTCAGGATCTGCTGAGACAACTCAACCGTGCTCGCGCTATATAACCGTGGTATATAAGCAAGTGCTGCTGCGACAGCAAATATACCTGTTCTTAGTTAATAAAGTTTCCTAGTTTATGAATGCGTACTTATTTCTAAGTACCTGCTCTAAGTTGCCGGGATTAAGTTTAGACGGCGTGCTGGTTGTAAGATAAATAAAACTCCAGCACCCGTAGTTTATTTCTATAGTAAGTTTTAATCAAAATATTGCCTCTTTGTGTTTAAAAAAAAAAAAAAAAAAATACAGGGATAAATGCGTAAAATTGTGGTGTAATTTTTAGGTATCTTAAAGCATTTGACATCATAGATCCTCACTTGCAAATTAAAAATCCGGTACACCATTTAGAAACTCTAGTGATAGGTTGAAAAAAAAAACCTTTTAATCCTTTCTGTGTCAATATAACACAAATGCTTGTGCCATGATTTATTAATGTAATGGTGTAAGCTCTCCTCGTTGATGCCATTAAATTCTAAACATTACGTTTCGTTGAAATTCGTAAAAAAATCACCTAATTTACATAATATTTTCGTCTTTATTTTAAAAGAGGAAGAAAGGTGTGTTTCACGATTTGTCAAAATATCAAAAAATTATGACAGATAGAATTCAAGATGCAGCAGTTTTAAAATTATTTTATGAAAAAATTCATCAAAAGATACTTAGTATGAAAATTCCTAAAAATCTACAAAGTATGTTACATATTGAGAACAAAATGGTTTGAAAAGAAAATTTTCTCCTCTATCCGATGATACAAATGCCATTTTGCTGCAAGTGTAATTACCACTGTTATTATGAATTATGTGAGAAAAATGCCAAAAATCGCATAAAACATAAAATAAAAAAATTCTAGGTTGAAATTTTGAAAAAATCGCTTCGAGGTGCACAACTTCATGGTTAGAACTTCCCGAGTACCAAATTTGATGTTTCTAAGTGTAGTCATTTGTCCATAACTCCGCCGACACACACACACGCACACATACATAGACATCTTCTTTTATAATAAGTAGAGATTAGCTTGTTGACAATTTGCTTACATTTTTTACCCCAAGCTCTGTAATCAAGTGTCAGTAAAGCATGAAAACAATTGCCTCTGGCATCAAAATTATGCAAAGTGATATTTTCTTAATAGTTAGTGTGTGGTAGAAAAGCCAATTCAAGACAAACAATGGGATGACCTACTCGCATATTTATACTTTTTAGGGAGTTTTCTCAAAAGTTTTGGCAAACTCTGTCTATTAAATTCTCTATCATTTTCCTTGCATCATTTGTGTAATGCTAAGCGGGTAAGTAAACATTGCAGGTAACGATTTTTTGGCAAAATACTGAAAAATTGGTACAAAAAATGAGCCCCCAAAACTTAACCCATCCAAGCAATATCGCCAATATTTAACAAGAGAATATTAAATGTTCCTATTTTGTGCTCCAGTTAACTGATTTACCTCCAACAAAATGCAAATTTTAATTTTAGTAACACTGTTAACTTTTATTAGTGGTAATGTATGCTTCATGAAAATTAATACACCTGCTGCTTGTTTTTAAACTGTGTATTTTTTTCTATTTTTAAAGATTTTTTTAAAAAGAGTCGCAAGTTTTTATTTATTTTTTAATTCACTTAATAATTCAATAAAAAGTTACGTTTACAATTCTATAATCTGCATGTTTATTGATTCTGGTGTACGTAGTTTTGAAAGAATCTACTGTGTTTTGCATTTTATGTTTAACTAAAAATACTTGGAAAGACATTGAAAACTGTCTACTTTATAATGTTATGTTCTATGAACTTCAGCATCTAACGAAACAGAACTACACTGCAAGCATCATCTGCTATGGAGAAATATCTAATGAATTTAATCTTCACAAACATTATATAAAATTTCAGAAAACAAAAATGTGTATTTAACATTTTTTAAACTTTGTTTAAGAGATTTCAGTCTGTTTAGATTGCTAAAAAGGATACTATTTTTACGATAAAGGCTACTATTTTGTACCCTGAAAACTACTAAAGCAACTATTTCTGTGGCTGTTCTGTGGTGGGCACCCTGTGATTTAAAATATTTTGTTTATTTCAATGAGAGGATTATATGTTTACTTAATAGAATAATCGATATAATAAATGATTAAAAATTTGGATAAAACATTCATTATCATATTACTTTCAAATGTTTTTGCAGGATATGCTAATCTTAAATGTGATCAAGTATTTTGTAAGTTTCTTTGCGAAGGAAGAGTATCAGAAAACCCTCTTTGTTTTCAGTTTGCCTGGGGTTATGGTTTCCCAGATACCCTGAACATTTTGTCATTGTGCAAAGATCCTCCCGTTCTAATTATTTTATCTGAACAAACTTACTGAAATGCGCAACCTTGACCTGTGATTTCGACCGCCCAAAAGCAATTCCTTTAGCGTGGTTAGCCTATGTGATTAATATGATGATTTATCAGAATTCTGAGTTCTCAAAATATAATAAATGGCTTACATTCTATATATTGTTTGATTGTATTATTATTGTTCCCACTAGCCAAAAGGAATGCTGATCTATGACCCTCCCCAAATCCTTTACTTGACCTTCTATCTGCGAAAAGTTTTCCTTAAACCAGGAAAACTATGACTGATACAGAAAAATTCCGAATTGTAGGAAGGGGGAAAACGATGTATAACCAATATTGTGCGTCGAATAAATGAACAATTTTTACATTAAAATGAATAGGAATGAATTGAGACTTAACAAAAACGGCGTATAAATGTAAAAGTCGTATAAATGAGAAACGTATAAACGGTGCTTTACTATATATTGAAAGTGTATCATAATCTATGTGTCCTTCCTATTTTCTTTCTTTATTCCATTAAGTTGGATAGTCTATCATTATTCATGAGTGTGCCTTATTTTTCGCCCTTGTTCCATAAAACACATCTTTGGAATCGAAATCTATCTTAAAATCGCCTACTGAATCTGTTTTTATAATCTTCGCCAAGCATATTCCAAATTTACTTCAAAATTTTAAATACTGTTTGGAAGTGGCAACATAATCCATAAGTGTGCCATGTTTGTTCTTCTTGTTCCATAAAGCACATCTTTGGAATTGAAATCTATAACCTTGTATGACTTTCAACATTTTATTCTCTCCCACCTCCACGTTATCTGGTAAACACATTTCAAAAATCTTCATCATGACAGTTCATGCCTACAAAGCCTGTCTACAAATCATGTATACAAAGTTGCATAGACAAAAATTTAGGACTGAACAAAATAGCATCCTAGTGGGGGGAATTTTTTTTTTTTTAATTACGATAACTTTTGCTAAAAAAATCTGGATCTTGGCAGAGGGGGAGGAAACGAAAACTTTCAAGCTAAAGGTGCAGGGCCCGTAGCATTTGCTACTTGTACTGTATGGCTAATACGGCACTGCTTAATAATATATATCACTTTTGATTCGTTTGAAATAACCTAATACCTCTAAAAATCACTAATGAATTTCTGCCTGTAGAGCGTAATGTATAAAAAATCTTTTGGGTGACCCTGTAAATCAACTGTCCAATCGATTAGAACTAAAAAGGGAGGTGTACAACTGATGTTACAACAATTCTAAATATAAAATTTCTATATTCTACGACTTATAGTTTTTGAGATATGCAAGTTGCATGCATACATACGTATGTACATACAGACGTCAGAGAAAAACTAGTCAAAATGGACTTGCGATCACTAAATATAGATTGTACATGCATTTATATGACCATACATGGGTACGATGAGATATCTCTCAATAACTCTTGAAAGTAAATTTAGAGGTAGTCAGAATCTGGATACCGAAATTTTTGCAATCACATTACTTCCCTTTACTTTGTACAAGGAAGTAAAAATAACATGTCACCGAAATATCAAGAAGAGATCACAAAATGAAGTTATGCTGAAATGAGTGAATATTGTGATATTGATTGTATTGTCTGACATATTTGTATTTTTATACGTGAGAAAGCTTGCTTAGTTATTTATCATATGCAGGTCAGAAAATTTGCAAATGACGACCAAAAAGTCAACGATCAATAAATCATTTTAAATTGTTCTTATCATCTTAAATTTGTTACAACACACTTACAGATATATGTATATTTTAATTTCTTTACTGAAAATTTCTTACACATGTTAAAAACATTGGAATTAGTGATAAAACTCCAGGTGCATTCAGAATTTTGTATTTGCTCCTGTATATATTTGTTATATTGTGTCTGAGCATGTGGTACACAGTTATTCAGTAGCTTTTGCTGTTCAACTCATTACTGTTGAATCTTTCATGAATACTAACGATAAAAAGGTTTATTTTGAAAAAAGGTAATTAAAAGTAGACTCCCTCTTAACCGGCCTCCGTTTAATCGGATCTCCGCTTTAACTGGCTGTATTTGACTTAAAGAAAGTTTTTTAAAATAAAAATATTAAAAATTTTGGACAGTAAATGGCACCGATCTCTGTCATATCACATACAGATGGAGCAAAAGTACTGAAAAAAGTTTTATGCTATATAGAACAACAAGCATCAGCTTCCTCAATCGATGCGATGCTTTAAAAAGAAAATGACAAAACCATGCAATAAGTTGTGGAATTTTCAGTCTTCAAAAAAAAAAACTAATATTTTTAAAACCTTCCTCCTAATGGTCTATAAGACTTTCGTAATAAATTAAAGCATTTATTATAATGCAGTTCCATCAATTAATTATACATCTTTTTTCATTCTCTGCTTTAACCAGATTTTCGCTTAATTGACTCACCCCCCTCCCCCATCCCAATTAAGCCGGTTAAGACGTAGTTTACAGTATTTTAATGATATAATGATGTATACTTTTTTTTTTTTTTTTTTTTTTTTTTTTTTTAGAGTCTTTGGAAGGGCTTGCAAGATTTGTTAGCTTATCAAGGGGATGACATGGAAAGTGTTTTTCTTCAGACTTTTCGTATAACTCATAAAGATGTATTTGGCACTGTTCTAGTTCATGACTTGAAAGAGGATGGTGATAAAATATTGGTGAATCAAGCAAACAAAGAAGTTAGTATATGCCTCTTTCCTTTTTTTTTTTTTTTTTAAATACTGAATAGATATAGTTGAAAATAATTTATAGTTTAAAAGTTTACAATAGAGGACAGTTAAAAATTAAAACTGTTAGGACTTTGAGACTGCATTACACTAATCTTAAATATTTTGCATGCCATAACAAATAAAAGTGTATGAATAAAATATACATACTGAGTGTTTTAAATTATTTGGTCAGTACACCATTTTTTTTAAATGTTAACTATAGCACTATACTTCCAGTTGAAAGTTTTCTAATGAAATCATGTTTCCTTTTATTCCATAAATTTGTAAATAAATATAGATATATAATTTATAAATAAATGAAGTTAAGTACCAAGTGAAAGAAATATTTGCTATTTAAGATTGTGCACAAAATGGTACCTGAAACTGAGTACTATAATTTGAATGTTAACAGTGCATAGTCACCAACACTCCTGATTTTTCATTGATCTCCCTCCAATAAGATTTTCGATACATTTCTCCGGATTTTCAATACTTTGTTAATTTTCTCCTGATTTTTATCATTAGTCTCATGAAAAATGTGATTTTCCAAATTTGAAGTCATTATTAGAAGTTCCGTTATAGCAAGCAACCCTTCTTGTCATTTTTTTTCCTTCCCTGCAATCAAACTAGTTCCAAAAAGCCAAGTCTATGTGACATCAAAAAATGTGGGCTGCTCCAACAAATGTGTAATGGGAAAAAGAAGTGCTGCTTTATGTTCTAAAGCCAGGCGTCTGTTCAGGAGAAATTTGGGTCCGTTAATGGACACTTCACAAAATATTTTATCTTAAAAACAAACCCTTCACAATAGTTTTCATTTGGAAAACAGGCCTTTCAGAAAATTCTTACTCTGGTAAACAGCCACCCTTTCACAAATCTGTTTATTTCTTATCCTAACAACAAGCTTTTCTCAAAATATTTTAACTTAAAAACTGACCCTTCAAAACATTTTTCCTTCAAAGAATGGGCCTTTTCTCAAAATTCTTCCTCTGTTAAACGGCCACCTTTCACAAATATGTGTTTATATCTAAAAATTAATATTTGCAAATCGAACGAATTTTCCTAACATAAACTAATGTGTAAACAAAGCTTCACGAATTCACATATATAGGCTTTTTTAAAAGGACAATCTTTAAAATATCTAAACTGGAGCTTTAATTTAGTACTAAATTTTTATGTGAAAGTGTGTATATTTCGTAATAATTCATGAAAACAAGACTTTCACAAACACAGGACCCTGGGTAGAAAAACCTGATTGAACACTAATTTCTGATTCACAAAATGATCAGTAAGTTTTTCACAAAAACAGGACCCTGCCTGAAAACTCTGGACAGACTCCTGAAAGCATTCCAATTTCAATCTTTTCAACGAAATTACATCAAAAATATTTTTTCCTCTCATAAATTTAGTTTTGGCTAGCACATCACTGTTTATTAATTAGTTTTAAATTATTTCTTCTTTCCACCAAAAACTAGTCTTCTGATTTTTAAAATAAAACCTCCAGATTTTTGCCTTTGTTAAGTTGGCTACTGTCATATTGTACTTTATTTAGATTAAAAAAAAAAAATTATTGCTGTTGGATGGAGATCTTTATTTTTGCTTCAATTTTTCGTAGGCCTTTTTAGAACAAAGAGTTAGTTTTTATGTAAGTTTTACTAGCATTACATTTCTGTAATTAAAATAAAACTGTTATAAATATTCTCGTTGGTGATTAAGATTTCATTAATAAAAGACATTGGATTTTGTTTCCCTAGTTTTTAAAAGCTGTGTTTGGTTATCTCTATAATTACAGTAAAAAAAATTAAGTAAATGAATAATTTAAGGCTTCAATTAAGCAAATGTTCCTAAAATGTGCTTGTTATTTAAAAAAAAAAAAAGATTGAGCAGAAAGATAAATACACACAAAATGACATATGCATTAATTTACATTCAATTATATCTCTATTATATAATTGCATAATGACTAAATAGTAATAATTAGTTGCAAGTGTACATTGCAGTAGATCAAATGAGAGCATTATTCATAGTTTTAATAACACAAGAATTGCATTTCACTAGTAAACTATTGTTAGCTCAACACAACACTAAACCCTAAACGTATTGAAGGAACAACACAAAAACAGTTTATTTCCTAACATAACATAC
>JAWZYV010003909.1:0-12478 GCA_038373885.1 Cheiracanthium punctorium | reverse complement strand
GAATGTATCGTTTAAACGCTAGCGCACTTTCAAGAATTTCTCCCCATAGGCCATAATATAAAAGAAATCTTCGTCGTAGCCCTGTAGAAAAACTATAAGTCCTATACACATCAAAATCAATACCGGTCTTACGATGGTGGTTTATAACATCTATACTAATTTGAGCTTAATCGAATGCCCCATTTAGGAGCTATCGTGTTCACTCTCACACACACACACACAACACACACACACACACACACACACACACACACACACACACACATACACACATACATACATCTCGTAAAAATAGCATAAATGAATTCAGAAGACCTCAAAACGTGTCAATACACCAAAATCTCGAATTCGAATTTTTTCATGATTACTAATACTTTCCTTACATGGTACGTGTTGGGAAAGTAAAAATGTAACTTTTTCAAAATAAACGAGAGAGATTTTTTTCTTAACCTAGTCCTTTTTTTTTTTTTTTTTTTTTTTCCCTTACCTAGGTTTGAAACACTTTCTCGATTTACATTGCCCATAGGGATGGACACGAGGCGATTTTTTTGCGAGACGAGACAGAGAATCATTTTGTATGGAGGGAAAAGTTTTCTTCGAATAGTTATTATGAATGCTATCGAAATCACGGACAAAAAATATCTGTAAACAAATAGCTACTGTGCGTTAGCTGTAGATTTAAACCCTTTGAGGCGCAACCCTTTCCCAATGCTGAAAAAAGGGCAGCCGTTGCCATCGCTCGACTTAACTACCAGCAAGATGGCGGACGATCGAAACGTTCATCGCGTGCCACAGATCTAGAGACCCCTTTTTTGATGACAGCTGGCTGTGCGCCCGCACAGCGCAGTTAAGTCGAGCGATGGCAACGGCTGCCCTTTATTCAGCATTGGGCAATCTAATCCAGCTGTTCTCGCATTCTTCCATTTTTCATCAGATGTCAGTGCTGCTAAAAATAATCTTTTTACGGGAAATGACGTGCAAGTAAAGGATTCTCGTAGAGCTATGTCACCCGCAACTATTTTTACAGAAATCAAATCTATTCTTCGTGACTGGCAACCGTCAAAACGTCAGAGTTTGGTGTTCCCAGAGCGGGAACACTGCGCGTTAAAGGGTTAAGACCCATGTAGGAAACTAATGACATCCATATGGCTTGGTTTTGGAATGCAAAGGAGATGCTTTCGAGCATTTCACCCACCTTATTTGGTTTCCACCGACGAACCACCCTGGTGTTGAGATTTTCATGTCACATCCAAATGAATGAATTGGCATACAATGGTTAACGCTTGTTTGTAGAGAAATCACAGGACAGCCGATATTCTAAAAAGCAGTTTCTGACTCAGGAGATTTTCTTCGAAAAATTCCCGGGTGTGGAACAAATATTTTCACGAAAAAAAGAAGTCATTAGAAAACAGGAGGCTTGATTTCCCATACAAAGGGGGGGTATTCTCCGAAACTTCGCCAATATGGTATATCGATTTTTACCAATATGGTAAAAATCCCTTAGAAAGTCCTCCGCTGAAGGTAACCCCCCCCCCGCCCTTGGAATTGGATCCCTCTTGAAGATCATTGGCCGTAATCTCAGAATCAAACTCATACAAAGGGTCACCGATTTCAGAAAACATAAAATGTTTTCTTGGTCCCCACTATGGGCGAGTGGATAAGATAATGAACATGGTAGGTGGCTGAAGTGTGAAGGTCCCGTGTTCGGGCTTATCGCGGAGATTTCGATCTAACGATTCTGGAGTTTGGGACGGTTTTCTCCAGATGTAACTGAATACAATTTCTCACTAATCATATTCTCTTCCGAAAATTCCCTGAAATGGAACAAAATGTTTTCACGAAAAAAAAAAAAAAAAAAGTCATTAGAAAACAGAAGGCTTGATTTCCCATACAAAGGGGTGGTTTTATACGAAACTTCGCGTAAATGCGTTTTAGGATCTCTTAGAAAGTTCCCTCTCGGAAGGCAATCATCCTTCTCAGCCTAGATCACTCGCGTAGATAATTATTCCGTGTTAGAACCGAATAAAAAGTCCTCCGCCCAAAGCACCCCCAGCCATTGGCAGATGCCCCCTCGTGTAGACTGTCGTGCCATAATACAAATAAGCAGACAAACATAAAATATTCTCATATGAAAAGGGGGTAAAAGCATTTTCAAGTTAAATCTGCGGGGGGGGGGGGAGGGAAAGAGGAAAAAAAATCGGCACTGGATATATCTTTAATTTTTTAAAGTATCTATCTGAATTTGAGGCCCTTAATGGCTCGAGGCCCAGGGCATTCGCCCCGCTATGACTCTATTTTTACGACACTGTTCACGTGGCATGAACAAAAACCGGAAAAAAACTTTAAGTTCATTGAAACCTTTTAGGTTCTACTCGCGTGCCCCGTTAACCCTTTATAATAGTAAGGAACTGCTGGACCTGGATCAGGGGTGGGTGAAATTCGACAGACAGATCATAAGGGAACTGGCAACGGCTATTGCCCTTTTGGGTTCTGTCGAAACTGCATTTTGATTTTTCTACTGTGAGCGATTTTTAAAGTGGGTTAGTAAAGTTCTGCCTTTTCCGTTAGTGGATCGTTTGTTTCATCCGACTTATGGCGATGGAATCACAGAATGATGAAAAAATGACGAGTTTATAATGTACCAGGTCAGGGTTTCTACAGATTTCACAGTTTTTGCTTCCCTGACTTTTCCTGATATCTGTCACGCTCTTCCCTGACTTTAACTAGCGTACTTTCCCGAATTTTGCGTTTCTATTTTTAACATTACATCCTTTAATTAATAACTTTTTATGTATTTTGCCCCGTTTTTTACAAATAATAATAATAATAATAATAATAAAATTAATACATACAAGAATCTTATTTGACATCACTGGATTCTAACTAAAACCATGTTTGATAAAAATGTAGGATAAAATTAAGCATATTTCAACTGCACAAGATATGCTCATAAAGAACACAGTTTAAAATTATTTATAAGGTTAAATGAGAAAATGAAAATAAAATAATTTCTGTACTTAGCATAAAACAGCAAATATTTTCTTGATTTTACCGCAAAATTCATTTTTTCTTGCATTTCAATAACCTTTCTTTTCAATTTCTGCTAATTTCCCTGACTTTTTTCTCAAATCCCTGACTTTTCCTGACCAAAACTCATTTCCCTGACTTTCCAGGTCTGTAAAAACCCTGCAGGTGTTAAAAGTGTTTTGATTAAAAGTGGCGTCTGTTAAAGTAGTGGCATTAGTTATTAGAGGCCGTCCATATACTTTTTTCTGATATCACACTTTTTTTCAATATTTTTGAACGTCCTCTCCCCTTGTTACATGCTACGCTATATCACATTAGCATGTACCCGCAGTTCAGAAACAAAACACTACGTTGTAGAGTAGATCATATTTCAAACTTTATTCTTAAACTTGTGTTTTAATGCTATTTGCGAAAAACAATATCAACGATTTACAGGGTGTATCATAATTTCCTCCCGTGTTTGGAAGGCTTATAATATATATATATATATATAAATATATTATTATATATATAAAATTAGACTTTTGTCTGTACATTTCTTGGAATTCAAAAATTTTACAATTTCTATCCGTTTCAAGCACCCGGGATTCCGATGCGACCCTCAAAAAAAAGTTTGTCTGTCTGTCATTCTGTCATTCTGTCCGTGACGCTTTTTTTGTTTAAGCATCACGTAAAAACGACTGAAGCGAATGATATGAAATTTTGTGTCATGATAGGTGGTCACTCAACTTAAAACATAGGCGTCGAATTTTAAAAAAATCTTGATTAGATTTTCAGATTTTGCGAAAATCGTTTCAAACTGCGTAAATTTGTGTTCAAGCATCACGCAAAAACGACTGAAGCGAATGATATGAAATTGGGTGTCATGATAGGTGTTCCCTCAACTTAAAACATAGGCGTCCAATTTTAAAAAAATCCTCATTGGATTTGAGATTTTGCGAAAATCGTTTCAAACTGCGTAAATTTGTGTTCAAGCATCACGTAAAAACGACTGTAGCGAATGATATGAAATTGGGTGTCATGATAGGTGGTCACTCAACTTAAAACATAGGCGTCGAATTTAAAAAAAATCTTGATTGGATTTTCCGATTTTGCGAAAATCGTTTCAAACTGCGTAAATTTGTGCTCAAGCATCACGCAAAAACGACTGAAGCGAATGATATGAAATTGGGTGTCATGATAGGTGGTCACTCAACTTAAACTATAAGCATCTAATTAAAAAAAATCGATCAGATTTCGAGATTTTGTGAAAATCGTTTAAAACTGAGTGAATCTTTGTTCCCGCATTACGTAATAACGACTAAAGCGAATGATATGAAATTTGGTCACACGATAGATGGTTGCTCAACATAAACTATAGGAGTCCAATTTTTTAAACATTTTTATTAGATTTTGAGATTTTGTGAAAATTCTCTCAAAATGCGTTTATATTTCTTCAAACATCACGTAATAACGACTAATACGAATGATACGAAATTTAGTGATATGATAGGTAGTTGCTAATCTTAATTTATAGGCGTTGAATTTTTAAAATATTTTGATTACATTTTGAGATTTTGCGAAAATCGTTTTAAAATGCTGAAAATTTGTTCCAGCATCACGAAATAAAGATTGCAGGGAATGAAACGAATTTGGTTGACAGGATAGGTTGTCACTCAACTTAAATTCTAGGCTTCCATTTTTTCAAAAATGTTGATTGAATTTTTAGATTTTGCGAAAATTATTTCAATATGCGTCAATATTCGTTCGCGCATCACATAATTACGACTAATGCGAATGAAATGATATTACTTAGTTACTCTCTAACCTGTAATATTTTAACAATACATAAAAATTATAACTTCGCTTTCTTTACTTTGGCAACATACTACATCCATTCTGTGTACTCATACAATGCTGACGAAAGATCTTGCTTTTTTGGAAATTTGCATTCACTAACCCGTCGAGGACGGGTACTTCAGCTAGTATATATATATAATAGTAAAAAGGCTAAACTTACGAATCAAGGAATCATTCTACAGCAGTATCGTAGTATAAATATACAATGTACACTAAATCGTATGCAAAATATAAAGAATTAGATATATCCAATAAATAAAAATCCAAACAATGGTAAAAAAGAAAATTAAAATGGAATTGGATGGAGTAAAACAAAGGGTAGCAAGCATCGGCTATACTCGTCAGGCCCCACAAGCCGAATACTTACTACCAAGACAAAAAACAAAATAACAGGATTTCAATTTAGTTACTTAGCTCAAAGAAAGCTAAATATGCAACTACGGGGATATCCTGTTAAAAAATAAAAAGTAATCTTGAAGACATACCCAGAAAAAAAGTAATTTTGAAGAAAAAATGGAGATGTATTGGTAATATATATATTACCAATACAGCAACAAAGTTGACTTTATTGGAGAAAGAAATGTTACAAGTTTTATATAACGAAAGTCCAATATGTGAACCTTTCGTGACAGCGACGGATTAATGCAATTTTGTGGGTTACGGGGGGGGGGGGGGTGTGGTCAGTTAGTTTGTTGAATCACCAGCACCACGAAACAAGGAAGGAATAGATGGGAGGGAGGATGAGGGGCTTCCGCCCCAATTAAGGAAAAAAGAAATTAATGTGAAAGATCCTATTTACTTTCCATAAAATAGACGCATATATCAATCTTCTAACTATAACCATCGGCAAAACTTAACTGCCCCCACCCCCCGACAAAATGTATGTTTATTTTGTGTTATTTAGTGTTATTTGAATTTGAATCTAGGTATTTCGCCTTTAAAACTTATTTTTGAAATTTATTAATTGAAGATTTTAAAAAATGTCTCAATATTAGTTTTACTTAAATAGAACTGCTATCTTATTTTACTTGTTGCATTAATTATATGAACATTTATAAAATTACAAAAGCAATCACAAAATAGAAATTACTTGGAAATCATTAACAAATGAAAATTAAATCTGCAGATTTTTTATGGTTCTATTTTCATCGAAATGTGTCGTGTGACACTTTTCTTTACTCGCTTCCTCCCGATTGCCACAATTTCACGAACCCCACTCCCCCGAACCAATCATTTTTGTGGATATCCGCTTATACTTCTAGTTACAAAAATTTTTCGAATGGCATGCGCTCATTTTTATGCCACTCATTTGATATAAGACCTATATTTCAATGAATAGAAAAAAACCTTTAGGATGATCCTGTACACAAAATATTCGAATGAGTAAACTGAAGGCCTATTTCTCAAAAGCCTTTTTAAAAAGAATTCATATTTTAAACTCAATATATAATGAAGTATTAAAAATCTAAAAATGAACTCTTTAGGTAATATATTAGGTTTATTTATTTTTTTTATTTATTTTTAGGGAAGGGACTTTTAATATTTCTATTAGAATTAACTGAGGGCTTATACACAAATCGAATTCAATATCAAAAGAGACCAGTTAATCCCTTTATCTACCGCATCATTAAGAATGGGCAAGAATATCAGCTTGAAAGTGTTTGTTATCCCTTGTTTTAGTTCACTTGAATAATCAATAATCATAAATATACTATAAAAAATTTAATTAAACAAATAATAAACACTAGCTAGCTATACATCTGATGACTGTTTCATAAGCAATTAGTGAGTGTCTTTCAAAAGAATGTATCATAAATAATACTACAGAAGTCAAGCAATAACTGGAATGACGCACTTTGGGGAAATCTATAATCATAAAACCTACATCTGAAAATTCTCTAATGCTCTCTTTCGTTGGATCGATGTAATTATAAAGTCCCGGAAAGCTATACCTTTAAAACAATCATTCTTTAATAAAACATGCAGTTATGATGTAAGCTGATTAACTAGAGTATTTTGTAGTAAATTTCAAAAAGAAATGGCCACAATGAATTACTGAAATTGTTCTAAAAACAATTGTATAGTTACGGTACTTCTAAGTTCCGTCAGTAGATAAAGGGTTAAAAAAAAGGTTGTTTAAACTCAGTTTTATGCTAATGCATGAAGACAAATGACAGTAGGTCGCTGGAAATATTTTTCATTCACTTTGTACTGAATTTATATTTTCGTAAATAAGAACTGTCCCTTAGCCACTGGCGATAAAATCTCAAAAACAAAAGATTTCTTTCCGAAAGACCTCTCTCCCTTAAAATAAAAATTCTTTAAAGCTCGAAATTTTGGAAATTGTTGAATGATTTTGATCTCCCTGACGAAATCTAACATTTATGAATGAACTTAAAATTGACGTACTCAGTTAAGAATATAAGCGTGTAAAAGGTATGATGACTGACTTTGCAAAATGTCTTTTGGATGAACAATTTTAATTTTAAAAATAATGTAATTTATAATGAATTTTACTACACATTTAAAAATGTATAGTTTAAATGTGTCAAAAACTTTTTCTTCTAAAAGTATTTTTCTACCTTCTTTCCTATAATTTTGCAAAGTTGACAAAATGTTAGAATAGTTTTTTTTTTTTTTTTTTTTTTTAACTTGCGTTGTTATATTAAATTTATTTTAGACCGTCAGTCACAAAAAGCAGTTTGATAGTGATTTCTAATTGATCTCCATGACTTTTCAGACTAATTATCAATCGTGACATTGTTGAAAGTGGCATTAATTAGTTTCTTAATTAAGGTATTTTGTCAATTGTTTTTGCAATCCCCGTATTGAATCGTAACACGATACAGGGTATCCACCGGCAACTGGGAGACTTTTGCTACTAAGATTAAGCAACTCGGAATACTTTTTCGGTTAAAAAATGCCATTTTCACACTATTTTTAAATATTTGGGGAGTTTTCCTTTACTTCAGGTAACTTATTTGGCGATCGAAAAAAAAGAGAGGTTTTGTTCTTTATTTCTCTCTTTCTCTCTCTCTCTCTCTCTCTCTCTCTCTCTCTTTTTTTTTTTTTTCCGAGCTTTATCCGCCGTCAGAGTGACTCCTTGAAGCCTTCCTATGTCTGTTTATGTACTTGCATGTCACAGTTGATCTGGAAGTTCAGAAAGGGATTTGATCATCTATTCAATAGCAATATTATGTATGTGAAAGAACTAAAAAATATGAGATATTTTTAAAAATCTGATTGTATTATTTTTATTTATTTTTTCACTATTTTTGTCTCCTGGCAATGCAATGGTGGACACCATATGATACCACAATTTCAAAAGTCTTTAATTAGTTTCATTTGCTAGTTTGGTTGTACAAACATTCAACCACATTTAAGGGTGTGGCGTGTGGGGTTAATAACCAGATTTATTTATTTATTTATTACTTTACGAGAATGTACCATGTAGGCCATGTAGTACCATATTTTTATTTTTTTTTTTTAAACAGTGTTGCAAAAATAATTCTTATACATTACGACCTATGGATGCAAATCATTTAAACTGAGCTAGTGTCTAAATGGTGCATTCGAATAAGTTCAAATTAGGTATGTATATTATAGGTCACCGTCACACAATCTGTATAGATTTTGGTGAATGTAGAGATTATAGTTTTTGTACAGGGCTACAAGAAGTAGTTTTTATACATTACGGCCCATAGACGCAAATTCTTTAAAGTGCACAATCATCTATAGTGCATTCTATTCAGCTCTAATTAGGAACGCATATTATAGGTCACAGACTTACATACTGTGTAGATTTTTGGTGTATGTAAGGGTTACATTTTTTTAAAGCTATAAAAAGTATTCTATACTTTGCGACCTATATGCACTCAAATTATTTGAAGTGCACTAGCGTCTGAACATTATATTCGATTGAGTTTAATCAAATTTATTTAAACGATTGGTAATGATCAAGTGTTCGGAAAGTCGAGTGGAGTCACTCCAGACTTTTTTTGGCCGAGCGCGTAGAACTCTGAACTGTGAGATGGAAGGTGCCTTATTCAAACCCAGGTCGCGTCCGTCGGCCTGGCCGTTCGGAAAATTTTCCGTGGTTTTATCTGAAACTTAGCGTAAATAGGGTTAGGACCCCTTAAAAAGACCCCGCACGGAGAGCACCGCTCCGACCCAGGGGCGTTCCGTAAGCCCCCGCAATGCGGGGGGCCTCGGCTGAAGAGGGACCCCCCACGCAATGAATTATTTGGCAAATAAAATGAAATTCTTACAGAAGAATTTTCACTTTTCGTTTTTTAAAAGTAACAGTTGAGCATAAAAGATAATTTTTTTTCGGCAACACCTTACAAAGAATTGGCAAAAAATATTCTTATCGATAGAATGCATCCAAACATTTACAGTGTGATTTCTCCTATGCTTATTACTTTTCTCATTGAACTTCTGATATCACCCTTACTTTAAATAACTAACATCATATTCTTTGATAAAAAACTGATGTGATACCTTAAATACTGGATAAACTGGCACTATCAGATGTATAAATGTGAAAGTTTGTCTCTCTATACGAATACAAATCTACACTGTAAGATCGATCAGCTTGAAAATTTCAACAGATTTGTAGAACGACATGGAAAGCGCCACAGGCGACTTTACCATTTCGAAAATGTACTAATTTTCCTATTTTTAGTGAATTTTCTCAATTACCAGGGTCAAAGTACTTCTCCGACACCCCATGGAATAAAAATTAACTAATATGAGACATCTTTTATGTAAAGCTAGCTATAGAAAGTGAGACTGCCGTTGTTAGTGAGATTGACAAATTCAAAAAGGAACTATCTATAGAAACCCATTTATGTTAACAGACTGTAATGAAAAAAGGACGTTAGATTTGAAATAATTCCGTAATTTCTCAAATTCTGATTAGTATAGAAATAGTCTCCCCTAATTTTCTTTTTCAATCTCCGTCAGCCATGAACTATTGGATTGAGTTCCTTTGTTTTCTGTAGAGCTATAATTTACTTTTAAATTTCAAGTGAGATTGCAAATGTTCTTACGCCACGTACAGAGACGTAGCCAGAAATTTTTCATGGGGTAGGGGGTTACGACTACTTCCAACTCATATATATGTATAGGTGTGTATGATAAGGGAGTGAAGAATATGCGCCAAGACTTTAAAACCTCGGCTGGTAACTTTTTTTTTTTTTTTTTTTTTTTTTTTTTGGAAACCCTGCCTAATGATTGCCAGAGTGTGCAATTTTTGGTGATATATTACCAGATATTTCTCATAAAATGTCTAATGAAGTAATTTACATGCAGGAAAATCACAATTTGAAGAGATGAAGCGTGGAGCCTTCTTTTTAGCCTAAATTAAAGCTTAAAAACTAGCAGATCTCTCCTAAACTTCCCAACATTTCCACCTAGGACTGCATAACTTCTTGTGAAGAGGTTACGTTTACGCAAGCACAAATTCCTTCTTCCTACTAAAAGAAAGTATGAAAAGCAATTCTCCCAGGGCGAAAAGAACGGGATATTTGCTAGTTCCTAGTAAAAGTGTGCTCAACCATTAGCAAAACACTTGATTTGTGTAAAGCCTTTTGATTATTTAAGTAATCCGCACATTTTAGACTTAAACTTACAAAACTAGCATTTATTTCAGTTATTTTTTGTATGTGTTTTAAATCTTTATAATTATTAATATTCAGTTATTTTACATCATAAATGTAAGGGATTGTATTAAAAAACTAGTAATTAGAGAATAAACTATTCAAAGGGGGCCCCCAGAAAAAGGTTTGGCGGGGGGGGGGGGGGGGGGGAACCTCGGACTTTTGCGATACGCCACTGCTCCATAGATCCTTAGTATCGATAATCCGCCGTAATCCCACAAAGAAACAAATAAACTTTATGCTTATCTGAAAACTTAGCCAGAAATTATTATCACATAATCTTCCAATTCAAAATTTTTTAAATAGCTGTTAGAGATGAGACGGGCTCATCCCGAGCCCAAGCCCGGGCCCGGCTCGGGCTCTGTAATCCCCAATTGCGTTCGGGCTCGTGAAAAATTTCTTCCTTATTGAACATACTCTTTGAAACAGATTTAAAAAAGTGATTCATGAGGAAAATAAAAGTACTTATAAAAAAAATTAGCGGCACGGGCGCCTAGAAGGTGTGTGAAGCTCTTTGGGTATTTCAGAAAAGCGGCTTATATTGCTTAGTGGGTCATCAGATCGGACATTATTGGATAAACATGGATATGAAGAATTAGGAAAGTGCATTGAGAGTTTGCAACTATATTTGTCTTTAATTTGCACAAACAGCAAAATTTATTGTATTCTATCAATGAAGTAATTTTATTTTTTTTAATCTTTAGCTGAAATTTCGGGCTCGGGCTCCGACTTAAATAAATTGCTCGGGCGGATAAAGTTCGGCTCGGGCTTCAAAAAATGAGCCCGAACTCATCTCTAATAGCTGTTCTAATAGCTAATATGATGTTACAGTTAATAGCATATGTAAAATGTACAAGATTTCAGACACTATAACCCTGTTTTTCAAACTAAAGGGTGGCAACGACCCTTAGTGGTTTTTGTCACTTATGCAAGCACATCACTTTTGTCAGAATATGATTTCAAACATCGATATTAATTCAATAGTACCACAGTTGCTTCCATCTGCATGATGCATTTTTTTAACACCACACGTGGCATGAATTAAAATTCAGAACACTCTGAAAAGTTCAATGGAACCGTTCGGTTCCACTTGCTTTACTCCTACCCTCTTGTTATCCGTATACTCGGACCTAGATCAGGGGTGGTATTTAGGGGAATGGAACAGGGTGCGGCTATTGCCCTTTTGGTTAAGTTAACACCCTTTTTTATATGGTGTAGCGAAACACACTTTTAAATAGGTTAATAAACTCTCTTCCTCTGGTTTTTGTCAGTTTGTCACTCATTTGTTTAGTAACGAAAATTTAAGGTGATTATATTCAGAAATCGGTGCATTTTTTGAGGAGCCTTGTTAACCCTCTATATAAGCACTATAAGAACATTTCCAAGCAAAAACATTTTTTTTTTTGTTGATAATGGTGTTCGTTTAAGTCAAATAACGTAAATATACTAAAAAATTGTGAAAAGAAAATTATTTTTTAAATGTTTTAAATGTTCTGTGGTAGTACCCTCTTCTAAACATTAAAATATAAAACTTTCTAAAAAATTATTTTGTTATACAAGATTAAAAGAAAAACTTATCATTGGAAATATGTTTTCTTTGTTGACTTCATCCACGTTGCTTCTAAAATATTCTTCTATCCATTAATGCTGGCATATCTGTGGACCCAAAACTATTACGATTGTTAATTTAAGGTACAATTACTGAAGCCATAAAAATGTAATAATTTTTTATGGCTTTAAAATTATTACATTTTGAAATATTTTTACAGTAAAAAAAATATCGTTTAACCAGGATGGTAGCATATATGCTACCATGGGCATTAGAGGTTTTTAAAAGAAGCATTTAGGCTAAGATCTGGGGAAAAAAAAATAGCATTGCCTCTTACACCCGTGTCTGTTAACCGCACAGGCCAACTGGGCCTCGGCCTAGGGTCCTCAAGTTTTAGGGACCC
>JAWZYV010003908.1:0-12130 GCA_038373885.1 Cheiracanthium punctorium | reverse complement strand
ATTTGATTCTCAGCCGTTTTGGTTTCTTCTACCACCCTTTTCATTTTGGCATATAGTTTAGGACCACCTTGTATGTGTATAAATACAAATATTAATTAATTACACCTTCCCTCTATTCCGTTCCTTTTAAAAGTTAGAAAAAAAATTACCCAGAAAAAGATTTGTCATTTATCTTTTGAATACATATGTACATATATATATATAAGCTGCGCAGGTGTCTTCAAGTACCTCGCTACCCCGGAGCTCTGCTTAATTAATTCCGACGCGTCATTATCATATATATCCCGTTGGTTTGGTCGGCTCTTTTTATTCTTACCCCTAAGACTCGATACCCCGCGGTTGAACCGCGATGCGAAACATTTCTTGGATTTTAAATCTTTCCAGCCACTATTGTTTTCCCCTTTGTTTTGAGAGGAACGAAAACACCACCTTGAGCAAGGTCGGAAGGTTCGAAATGGGAGGGCTACAAAATCGATCTAGAATTCTCACGCTTACAGGAAGTTTTACTTCTTGTCCTGAACTCGGAGGTTCATTGCCAGGTTTAAAACACTACATTGGAGTTAATGCAAGCTATCGATTTGATGAAATTCAGAACTTTCGAAATTTAAAATAATAATAATAACAATAATAGTGATGTTTGATGTAAAAATAACCAAAACCTCCTTCTTTATTTGGGGGATGGTAGAACTTTTAAATGAAAGAATCGTTTTGCCGATAAATACCATTTTATATACGTTATTTCAACGGTTTTCAATTATTCTTACCGTTAATCACATTTCTTTGAGCGTCCTTGTTAATACGTGAACTTCGAGAAGGCCCGGTAGCTTAGGCAGTGAGCGAATAGGCTTAGACATAAAGTTAATATTTTTAAGATTCTGGTTGCTCATCTCATTTTATTACGTTTATTATTGCTTGAATTTATATTGATTTATTATTGATGAATATTAAACTAAAAATTTGTCTACAAATCATGATTGCTGCTCCAATTTTTAAATATAACTTTAAATAAATTGTTACAAAGCTAAATTGAAGTAGCAATAAACTTGATAAAATGATGTTGAGTAAACCGAAGCTTATTCTTCTGTACAATTTTTCTTTCACGGCTTAACTTGCCCACACAGCATGCCTCATTTCATGAACTAGCAAGCCTTCTTCTCAAAGGTCGCGGTAAAAATCTTTTGCTTGGAGAAAAAAAAAACACCGGTTTAATGGTTTTTGGACATTAAAAAAAAATAGTAGAAAGGTGTATAAAATTAGAATGTATCTGCCCAATTGTGCTAAATGCATAGCTGAGAATTACTACGGAATATAATTAAGCACATTTTATAAACAGAATATTTTAAAAGTATTTTTTCAAAGCTGTAACCAGCTCGCAAACCGAACCTAGTAACAAAAAAGTTTTGCTACATTTTAAGCCGAAAATTCTTGTTTAGAAAAAGTGGTTTGGTATATTCCGTAGTAGTTGGCAGCTATGTATATGATGCGAAGATAACAGAATGAATTCTGAAAAATCTGGTTTGCATAACTATTTAATTTTCACGAAAAGTAAAAAAATAAAAATAAAATAAAATAAAATAAAAGTTAAACGTCAGAATTTATTAATGAAAAAAGAAAAAAGACTTCAGGACCCTTACAATTTTTGACCTATTTAATTTAATAAGTTTTATTTGTGTCACTTTTTAATTCTCATAAGAAAATGATAACTTTGTGTTAAATGTTCCCCTCAAAAATATTGGATTTTCAAATCAAATATTCTAACAAATTTTAGCTGGAAAAAGTGAAAATATCATGGTACATATATATTATAAAAATATCAGATTCTTATATTTCAACATTCTTATTCATTTGTATTGCATATTATTATAACATTTTTGGGCACTAATACAGCATAATAAGATAATAATTAAGCAAATACTTGAGACTAGAATAAACAGGAAAATATCTAAATGCATCATTTCACATATTATTGAAAAAATGCTTTCGGATCTAATCACCTAACATCACCCCTCTTATTCCAACACTTTTTCTAAGTCCCGTTTGTGAATAAGACTATAAAATAAATTAACGTTTCACTTTCAGTCAATGAATAATTTTTTACTCCGTATATTTCGACGGTTCAGGAAAATTGTCTCTTACCATCTACTAACCATGGAACACCAAAGTGATTATGCAACAGTGCCTTGAAACAGTCAGAAATTATAATATGGGTATCTAATGATAGATCAGTGGAAATTGACTTTTTAACTGAAACAATAAATGTTACAAAATTTGCTCGAACATATTTATAATAAGCATCAGTGAAAGATAAAAAATAATGCTATTTATATAACATCGGTTTGTTACAGAAATAAATAAATAAGTAAATAAAAATAAAAATAAAATGTGAATAATCAGTTACATAATTTGTAATGTGGAACAGCAAAGTCAATAAGTTTTATAGTCGTCATATTTATCTTTTACTTCTTTAAGTAGACCATAGGTGCCAAATATTACGGAATATAATTAACCACTTTTTGTGAACGGTAATTTTCTGTTTAAGATATCGCAAAATTTCTGAGTTGAAATCGTAACCTGATTACTGTTTTGGAAAAATATTCAAAGAATTTACTGTTTACAAAAAGTGGTTAATTATATTCCGTAATACTTGGTACCTATGGTAGACATAAAATATCATGTGATTCAATGATACAGATAATATCATAATTCAATAAATAATAATACTAAAAAAATAATGTGAACATTCAAATTTACAGTTTTATTTTTTAATTACAATATAGTTTTTTTTAATTAATAACCGAAAAAGAAAACATATACATAGATTTGAATTGTAATTGAATCTTGAGGCTTAGAATTAATAGTTAAACTTTTACGAAATACAATTAAAACCACATCTGCAAATGGTAAATTTTTTAAACAATTTTCCTAAACAGTAATAAGCTCATGCGAAAAGCTGGCAGCATTTTCTGTATTCTAAGCCAAACACTATTGTTTACAAATAGTTTTAAATTGTATTCCGTAAAAGCTAGAAACTTTATAGGGTCATTAGCAGACAACTATCACTTTTAAATATGTTTAAATTCGCATCACTTAACAACAGGAAAATTTAAAGGCTGTCATCATAGCTGCCAACTTCTACGGAATATAATTAAGCACTTTTTTTAAACAATAATTATCGACTTACATTGTAGCAAAATTTTTGCAGTGCTCGCGAGATATGGTGCTGTTTGGAAAAAATACCTAAAAAATATACTATTTACAAAAAGTTGTTAATTATATTCCGAAGTAGTTGGCAGCTATGGCTGACATTATGCGTAGTTGTGTTAGAAAATTTGAAAAATCTACCAAAACATTTTTCCAATCGAAGGAAACACGTCTTCAATACGAGAATTTCGGTGGCATTTGTGTCTATTTATTAGACAAGTAGAAGAAGTTATGACAATGTGTGCACAGTAATCCCTTCATAGCAATAAAAGAAAAAGCTAAGAAAGACTGGGATCTTTGTTATTATAGCTTTAGAGCATTGAAAGCTAAAGCACTTAATCATGTTGAAAACACACAGCTAAAAAAAAGTTATAGTTTATTTGCAGATTATCCGTTAAGGAATCATCTTAGACACTTAGAAATAATGCCATGGAGTTGATATGAAACATTTCACGCCACAAACCTTTTTTTAAATTATTATTTAGTTTACATAATATAAAATTATATTTTTAAAATGAAAAGAGAGAGAGAGTGTTTTATTCTGTATTTTGTGCAACCCGTTAAGAAAATGTGATTTTCTACCCTTTTTTCCATAAGTTTTAATTATGTCTAAGATTGAATGAAGCAAAGTGAAAGTTGAGTAAAGCTAATTCATTCAGTCACCCAAAATCAACAGAAATTTTTTTAAATGTACCATTACATAGAAAACCCCTTTTTAAAAGAGATTCCACTCTCACACGCAACTGGTCACCACGTGAAGGTTTGCGAAAATGAAATTATCTCGACTTGAATATGATATTAAAAAGTTACTATATTTACTGAACAAAATCAACACCTCCTACACATAGAAAACCTAACAACTGAAACTTTGACGTTAGGCCTTCAAGTGATGACGTCATCACAGTTTTACTTTCAGAAAGTAAAACTATTTAAAATTTCTGGTGGATGCTACAAATATTAGAAAATAGCTTAAATAAAAGATTAAAATTAAAATACCTTTCTCATACAAAATTATTCATTCCGGTCTATTTCCTTATCATATTATCTAATTAGTCATATCTAAAAACTGCCATTTTTCATAAAACTATATTTTTTATCTCAAATTATTAAAACATTGTTATTCATGAGTAAACTCACCAGAAACTTTGTATACTTTTATTTTGTGAAAATAAAACTTTTAAGTGTAGGCTAAACGATGACGTCAAAGCTTGGTGACGTAGGAGTTGTTAGGCTTTCTTCATCTAGGAGGTGTTGACAAAATTCACAAGCACTAACAGCCAGTAACTAGCTTATAACAGTCCGATTACTACAGAAGCTTGTCACAGATGCTGTATTTCACGCACAAAATAAAACATTTCCACAAGCTAAAATCCAGTGGAAATACTCGAAAAAAATTCATGAACGGTTTCTTAATGAAGAATTCACAGACAACATTCAAAAATAAGCCCCTCAAACCAGGAAAAATATTGCTTCTATAAGCGCCAATACAGAGCCTTATGCTCTCAGCAGAATGGACATCCGCTCTCTGCAGCAGACAACAGCAAACTAACTGGAATTCGGCTGTCTTGCGCTTATAGAGATCGGTCAGTCTTTCGAAGTTTTTCGAGACTCCAGAAAAATCGCAATCAAACGCGAATTTTGATTACGCAAGTGAAATACAGTTGAATCACTAACCTATTGCGTAATATTAAGACAGGGGAACAAACATTACTGGCCCCATTGATAAAATCGTGCCAAATGTACGAAGTGTCAAAAATATTGGCGACTTTTTGGCGAAACAGCGCCAAATTTGGCACTAGAAATAACTATTTAAAAGTGAGGTCAGCTAAGCTCTAGCACCAACATAGCTGCCTACTCTTCCGACTTTACCGGAAGATTTTCCACCTCTAACTTTTACTTAGCAATTTCAGCGTAATGTAATTCCAATTTTTTAATGCAAAATAAGTTTTTGAAATTTGTAGTGGAAAATCTTCCGATATAATCGGAAGAGTTGCCAGATGTACGCCAATATTTCTCGAGATTCCTAGAAAACCCTATGTTAACCCATAGGGACACACACAATTCCATATCTCGTGTTCTAGTTGACCAAATTTGATGCATCACAATGAAAAATTTAATTATTCGCCGCATGGTATGCGAATTTTAGAATAACTTTACCGCTATGCAGCAGGAAATCTGCTTCATTCTAAGACAAAAACTGTTTACAAAAAGTGGTTAATTATATTCTGTAATAGTTGGCAGCTTTATAAACATATCTAAAGCGCCATCAAACTTTTCAAATTTGTAATTTGTTTGCTTCAAAATTTTCAATTTTTAATACCTCTGATATAGCTGCCAACTGCTCCAATTTTATCGGAACATTTTCCACAAGAATTTTTCAACAACTTTATTTTAGATTAAGAGGCATTGCACAGTGTACATCATGCAACGCCTGCCAGATATGCAAAGCCTGAGAACAGAAACTTTTACGTAATCGCTAGGTCTTCCAAGATGATGACATCACATTTTTACTTTCACAAAGTAAAACTATTTAAAATTTCTGGTGAATGATACAAATTTTAGAAAATATCTTAAGATAAAAATTAAAATACCTTTCTGATAAAAAATAATTTGTTATGATCTATTTCTATATCATATTATATAATTAGTAATAGTTAAAATTTCCTATTTGTCGTAAAATTAAATTTTCTATCTTAAATCATTAAAATGTTATATGCGGGAGTAAATTCACCACAAACTTTGAATAGTTTTACTTTGTGAAAATGAATGTATGATGACCTCAATTTAATGGACCAAGTGCTGACGTAAAAGTTTCTGTGTCAGGCCAACACCTCCTTGATATAGAAAGCCTTACCACAGCTACGTCACCGAGCTTTGACGTCATCAATTGGCCTACGTTTAAAAGTTTGATTGTGATAAAATAAATAAATTATAAATTTCTGGTGAATTTACCCATGATTGGCAGTATTTTAATAACTTGAGATAAAAAATATAAATTTACGACAAATGGCAGTTTTTAACCATAACTAATTAGATAATGTGATAAGGAAATAGATCATACTGAATAATTTTGTATGAGAAAGATATTTTAAGTTTAATGTTTAATATGAGATATTTGCTAATATTTGTAGTATTTGCCAGAAATTTTTAATTTATTTATTTTATCATTATCAAACTTTTAAATGTAGGCCAAATGATGACGTCAAAGCTCGGTGACGTAGCTGTGGTAAGGCTTTCTATATCTAGAAGGTTTTGGTCAGGCATTGTTTATCTAGGTGGTGTTGGATGATATCGGTCTTCTATTTTAAAGTCAGAGTCTGAAGACTTCTAGTTCGTGCCCTCTCGAACCCGAGAGATATTAATTAAGTCAGCGCCCGAGCCGAAAATTTTGGCTAATTGATAAATTAAAAAGTTAGTTATTTATTTACATAATATAGTACGTTTTGCTGCTTTGCATAAATTTAAGACAAATATGTAGCAAACTCTTAATGCATTTTCCAGTTCTTTATTTCTTCCTTGAATCACTTTTAAAAATCTTTAATTAGAAGGATTAAGTCCAATAAATGAAGAATTTCTGATGAGCTCGAGCCCGATCACATTCCTGAATTACAGAGCCTTAGCCCCGTTCGGCTCCCGCATTGCGTAAGACCGTACCATGTCTAAGTACGTACATACCTGCTGGCGGCAGGCTACTAATAATGTACTTGTGTCTAACAGTGTAGGATTCTGGGGTAGGCACCTCTAACCTCCCCCCCTCCACCGCCCGAAAAAAACATTGTTTACGGGTGAATTTTGCTTCGTTTATGAGCTTTTCGATTTATAAATTACCCCTCCCCCCCCCCCAAACAAAAAAAAATTACACTGTTTCAGCGCAGCATTTTTCTTTATTCTACATACTGTTCAGGCAAGATAATTTTTTTTTCAGTTACCCGATCCCCCCAAAAAATTCTGTATCCCCTTCTGCACAGAATGGTAAATTCACTTATATTAATCTCTACTTATTATAAAAGAAGGTGTCTGTTGTGTGTGTTGTGTGTGTGTCTGTCGGCAGCGTTACGGACAAACGGCTACACTAGAAACACCAAAATTTGGTACTCGGGAAGATGTAAATATGTAGTTGTGCACCTCGAAGTGATTTTTTCGAAATTCGACCTAGATTTTTTTTTATTTTATGTTTTTATGCGATTTTTGGCATTTTTTCTCACCTAATTCGTAATAACGGCGGAAATTACGCTCGCAGCAAAACGGCATTTGTATCATCGGATAGAGGAGGAAATTTTCTTTCAAAGACAGTTTGTTCTGAATACGTAACATGATTTACCGATTTTTAGGAATTTTTTTACTAAACATCTGCTTCGCGATTTTTTTTTCGTAAAATAATTTTTAAAACTGTCGCATCTTGAATTCTATCCGTCATAACTTTTAGATATTTTGACAAATCGTGAAACATTCTTTTCTCCCTCTTTTAAAATAAAAACGAAAAAATTATGTAAATTAGATGATTTTTTACGAATTTTAATGCAGCCTAATGTTTAGAAATTTAATAGCATCAACGCGATCTTACGCCATTCATTACATTGCAATCACGGCACGAGAATTTATGTTCGGTTGTTGCCACAGAAAGGATTAAAAAAAGGGTTTTTTCAACCAATCGAGTTTTTAAATGGGATATCAGAATTTCAATTCGCAAGTGAGGATCTATGACGTCAAATGCTTTAAGATACGTAAAAATTACGCCATAATTTTAACTCATTTATTCCAGCTCTGTTTTCAACACAGGGAGACGATATTTTGATTAAAATTTACTGTAGAAATAAACTAAGAAATTCACGATTATTATTATTAGAAGTGGTATTTTAATCCGAATTTAATTTAAATTAATCGAATTTAATTAAAAATTGAAATGTTTTTCACGGCGGCTGAAAATGTTCATTTTAAAAGTTACAAAGTTCGTTTCAAAAGCGCGATATATTAAAATTTTTCTATTTACTATTTTTATTTTTGCCATTTAATTTAGCGCAGGCGTTGCCTAACATACGATGCAGGTTGCGAGTATAGTTTTATTTTAACGTTGAATTACGTTCCTCCATAAAGGTCCAACGCAAAGTTTTAATGATAGCCGTTTGAAAACAATTATGCGAAATATCGAAATTAACTCCCTCAATCTACCGGGGTATCCTTTACGGCAGTCAAACAGTGACGTCATAAATTAAAAAAAAATGCGTGAAATTTGTTAACTCTGCAACTCTAACGCCCTGTCACAATTAAAATGGGAATAAGTAGCTCCTCGAGATTACACAGTTTGATGTTTTTCAGGAGACAGGTCTATGGAGGATATAAAAGATATCGCTATATTAGCTACATGGATATTTAAAATGGCACCCCTTGGATATTTTCTCCCCACAGTAAGATGAAATGGTTTGCGGCGCTAAATACGCCAACCTTATAACACTATGTATAAATTAAATATATATGGAGAGTTTCCTTAATGGCAACCATTATGTGAAATGATTATTATTTATGCTAATGCGTAAATTGCAAAGAATCGCCACAGAATCACAAGATCCCATTGAGGCCAAATAATCTAACCTGTTTCTTTTAAGGGAGCCTTGAAGAGGGAGAAGCGAGTATAGATAGTATTAATGTACGTAATAGGTAGTATTATTAGATTTGTAAAGATAATATGAATAAATCGCAATGTACCACGTTAATAAATATTTCATGAAATTAAAAGGTTTATCCTTTTTCAACGGTTGTCTTACAACCAACTAAATGAAAAGTAATTCTAATTTGCGTTAATATATCCCGCAGTAATTTCAACAGAGGAGATTACTTGAACTTTTTTAAAAATGAAATTCTGTTTTGTCACATGCAGATATGATTTTAGTAGTAAAATATTCCCTTCTTCCCGTATGAAGAGCGGGTGCGCAGCTATTTTAAAACATCTCTTGAAAATAGCATGAATGAATTCAGAAGACCTCAAAACGTGTAAATACACCAAAATCTCTAAGTCGAATTTTTTCATGATTACAATACTTTCCTTATATGGTACATGTTTGGAAAGAGATAAATGGTGCTCCGTTTCATGTAGTGTCTTAGGTATTTAATGCTACAACTTGAGCCTAAAAAACAGTATGATGTAGAAATAAGACATTTTGAAAGCCAGGAGTTCTCTGCAAACCATTAAGCTTTCCACTTTTTTGATAGTGAATGACACTGACGTATTCTTTTGAGTCATTATACTGCAATGATCAGGTTAGTACTCATGACACAAACTTTACATTAAGAGTCAAATAATTTTGCTCTTTTTTTAATTCCACATCACGAATAATTTCGAATTACACATGTAAGGAAAATTTTCGTTACCTACCGTGCGAAGAACGGGCACGCAGCTAGTATTTAAATAAAATGAACTATTCGCTCATAAACTTTAAATCACTAGGACAGTAGGCGTTTACAGGCATTGTCCACTACCAGGCCGGAAGTACTGGTCTCTTTATTATGAAGGCTCCTAATAGGAGGACCAGCGTTGCCTCCTGTGAAACGACATCTAAGTCCATAAGAGGAATCGAACCCGGGTATGTGGTGCGGTAGAATGTGTCTCTAGCCACTACACAACCCAGGTGGCTAAACTTTGAATATGAGCAACAGAATGTTACAAGGGCTTTTTCTCGTCTGTTTAACGGGTCACAAGATAAAAAAAAACAGCAGAGATTAAAGGCGATAATTTCACAATAAATGGGTACACTAGGACAAGACTCTTCCCACAAGAGAGTCAGTATTGCCAACACCTCCTACATATAGAAAGCATAACAACTGAAGCTTTGACGTCATCAATAGAACTACGAAAATGACGTCATCACAGTTTTACATTCAAAAAGTAAAACTATTCAAAAATTTCTCGTGAATGCAAGAAATATTAGAAATTATCTTAAATTAAACATTAAAATTAAAATACCTTTCTCATACAAAATTATTCATTCTGATCTATTTTCTTATCACATAATCTAATTAGTCATGGTTAAAAACTGCCATTCGTCGTAAAACTATATTTTTTATCATAAATTATTAAAATATTGTTAGTTATGAGTAAATTCACCAGAAATTTTTAATAGTTTTATTTTGGGAAAATAAAGCTGTTAAATGTTGGCGGTGTAATGACGTCAAAGCTTTGTGACGTTGGAGTTGTTAGGCTTCCTTTTTCTAGGGAGTGTTGGTATTGCTGTCAGTTGACACATAAAAGTACCAGCAACAAACTTGCATCTTTCTACGAATTACCTTTTAACATATTGATATTTATAGTTCTTCTAGTTAAGGTAAGATCATTAGGATAGAATCTTGGAATAATGCTAAAATTTTAAATAAGTAATCTGTAACTCGATTTGTAGCATGCAACAGTATAAGTATACCAGTCATCTGCGATTTAGATCAAAATGTCTTTAGGATACTGAACTATCGCTTTCTCCACTTCACTTCCAGCAGCAACAACTTTCGTCGGGCGGCTATCCCACACATCTTTCTAGGGATGACTATCACTAGGGATGACACAAACTATCCCACACACTTGATTTAAAACCACCTGACCCGGCAGTCAGAGTTTCATGAAATCTTTCGCTAGAAAATGAATGCTCTTTTCGTAAGTCTTTGAATTTTTTTTTCTTTTTTTAAACCTGTCTAAATTTCTGGTTGCTAGAATTTTCGTAATAGTTTTTATTGAAATATGAGTTTACTAAAATTATATATGTATATATATATTTATTTATATAATATTTTGCCAATATATCGACCTCTAGGAGTCAGTCAGTTCATCCGATCGAGATGCAATTTCAGAGATAGTTTTTCGAAGGTATGGGCTCGAGAATCTTAGAATGCCAACAAAGCGTCGCTCACGGTTACGGTTATAGGTACCTATGTAACTTGACACCTATGTAAAGTGAATCCGATGTTTAAAATTTTTGAAGGCCCGCAGGGCCCCTTGTTACGGGGCCTCAAACATAATTTATGCAATGTCGACTGATACAGCTGGCACCGACTTCCCACGTGCGAACTATTGACATGGAGATGTAGTATCAACCCAGTAGTTTCATATTATGAAAAAACAGTTTTTGAAAGTACAACTGCTTAAGAAAAATCCCAAAAAGTACCTCACTATCCCTATTTGGGACATTCCACTGACACCCAAGCAAGGGGCATTTCGGCGTTACTTTTAGAAGTTTAATCGACTGTAGCAATATTGAAAATTAAACTTATCCTGCATGTATCACAAATATAGCCTTCCTGCATCACAAATAGTTCGTTTACAGGGGCACTCATAAGAATTACATTACGCTGTATGGAGAACTCTGTAACTCTTGAACCGATTCGAAACCATTTTTCACTGGTAGAAAGCTAGACTATTCCTGGTAGAAAGCTAGACTTTCACTGGTAGAAAGCTAGTCATCAATTTCCTTTTTTGTTATTCGTACATGCTTCATTTCTCTATGAACCTAATTCTAAAGCTGACGCTGACTAAGTCGCCGGTAGAAGCTAGTATTTAATAAATATGAAAATATTTTGTCCTGATATAAAAAAAAAATCATTTTAACTGTCGCAGGTGATAAACTGTTAACAAAATTAAAATCACACCCTCACAAAAAGTCAAACATACTGAGAAAAAAAAATGTTTTATGCATGTTCTATAGGTAAAACACTTTTATTCAACAGCATTTTACGCTGTTCCTGTTTTTAAAATTTAATTTCCTCTGTTGAAAAAAAAAAGTACGCAGTTGTTGATATTGAGCTGAACTATTACTATGCAGTGGAATATGAAAAGTTATTTGATATCGGAAGTGTTATCGCTTTTAGAGATGAGACGGCTCAGCCCGAACCGGGCTCGGGCTCGTGAAAAATTTCTCCTTTATTGAACATACTGATTGAAATAGATTTTTAA
>JAWZYV010003906.1:0-12342 GCA_038373885.1 Cheiracanthium punctorium | reverse complement strand
GAGGAATTTCTATTTGTTAAACATACTCCTTGTTAAGAGTTTTTAAAAAGTGATCCATGGAAGAATAAAGAATTAGAAAGTGTATTAATAGTTTGCTACTATATTTGTCTTTGATTTGCACAGTAAAAGTCAGCAAAACTTATGACACTTTACGAATAAAGTAATTGATGTTTATTTATTAATTCGCTGAAATTTTTGGCTTGGGTTCTGATTTAAAAAACATCGCTTGGGCCGGGTGGGTTTGGATTGGGGTCCTTGCACTTGGGCTTTAAAAAGTGAGCATGAACTCACCTCTATCACATTTTAGTCCACCATGGATTTTATTTATATATATTTTTCCAAACAGAGCAATTTATTTAACACCAATAGCATAACATTTTCATGCATTTCTTAGTTTCTCGAGCTAACAATTCAAAATGCCTCATTATCATAAAATGAAATTTTATCCTGCTAATTCCTAGCATTCACCTGCCATTAAAGTCTCATGAATAACATGACAGCTAATTCATTTAGCCACGTAATAATTAATTTTAAATATGCATCAGGATTTTATCAAAATATTTTCTTTAAAGTTAAAAAAACTACTTCACAAGCAGTCAACTTGATGTCTGTAATAGAAATCTACAGCAAATTAAAAATTGGTGACAGTAATAAGACACTTGTAACTAGGCTTGCCAACTTTTATTTACGAATTTACGGGACTTTTGCGATTGAAAACTTGGGCACGTGACTAAAAAGAGCGGGACCCACTTACTCATTACAGGAAGACGAGAAAAATAACTAAAACCAGATTTAATTTTTACAGTTTAATAGTTTTATTGAATATTATGTTTTATTTATATATTTATGTATTACTATCATTACACAAGCAATACAGTTAACAAAAATCAAAATAATCATGGAAACTAATGAAAAATAAGATTATTTACTATGGACAATCATGGAAACTAATGAAAAATTAAGATTAATTACTATGGAGTTCGCTATCGCTCTTCTTTATATCAGAACAAACAGTACAATCATTAGAAATTAAATTAAATCAACTTCCTAATTCCTTCCAAAACAAAAGCAAAAACTTACTTTGGTACGTAAGAAATAATTAAAACAACCTATAATATATCGCGTATCAATAATATACCTTTATAAAAGAAGCTTCAGTCTTAAATCACATTTTCTACAAAGATTATGATAATTATTTATTTGAAAAAAAGTTTGAGCTACATTAAACCATTTTTACACTGAAATCACAATACATATTACCTATTTGGGAAAGAAACTTAAAATATACAATTACTTATCCTAAAATCATATTTATTCACAAAAGAAACTTAATGTTTAAAATATTTCTTCTAATTTATCATATAATTCAATTACTTATTTCTATTCTAAAAACAGGGACATTGGGAATCCCACACACACCTTTCGCGCAGTGATGGATTAAGACTTAGCGGGGCCCGTAGAAAATGTTACCAATGGGCCCTTAGTTCAGTGACGCACCCAGAAAGCTTTTTTTTTAGGGAGGCATTTACCCCACATTAAAGTAGAATATATTAATTAACCGAGAAAATAAAATGTACTAATTATATTGTAATTTATTTTAGAGCTAATTAATTAATTAATTAATGGATTACTAATGCTAATTAGATGTAAACAAAACTAAAGCTTACCACATATTAGATTTTTATGAGGTGTTTAATCCCAACCCTTCCTCCCCCTCGGGTGAGCTAATGTCTAGGTTTTGTGTGATAATAAAATAAAACACGAGTTTTATGAATTTTTCTTGATTTAATAAGAGCAAATTTCAGCTAACACTAGACAAATCAATTTCTCCAAGTAAGTTAGTGTGCTGAAAAAGTGCTCCTCAAAATAAAAAGGGTTTTTTGGGGGGTGGGGGCTGAATAGATAGTAAGCCTGACGAAGTTTAAAGGTATTTATACCTGCAACTCAGTTTTTTTATAAATATTAATGTTCATGGGTATATATTTCGAGTTTCTAACATCCCCACCCCCTTATGCCCTAATCCCATATGCAAACGTACAATTTGACAAGTTTACATACATACAATAATTGCTTTTATAAATTTTTAGAACCTTCGAAAACAAAATGGACTTTAATTTTAAACTGTGAGTTTAAACAATTTTCCCCCCTCTAAAAATATATACTTATAAAATTACTCCATTATTTGGGAGATCTTTACTAATACTAGGGCACACATTGTTGCAGAAAACTCTTATTTACTGGGTTCGTCATTCCAAAGTCCAGTTGGTGTAGAAAGTTCTAGTAAAGAGTCCACTTGTCAGGACAGAACACAAACTTTATTGATTCTAGAACTTCGTCGAACAATCAGTTGTACAAAATTCACAGGCACTAATGGCCAGTAGCTCGTTTATAACAGTCCACTCAGTACTGAAGCTTTCATAAATGCTGTAATTCTCACACAAAATAAAACACTTCCACAGCCAAATTCAGTGGAAATATGCAAGGGATATTGTACACAATCCATTAAGACACAGCAATGAAGAATTTACACAGAGAACTTAAAAATCAGCTTCGAAAAGGAAGCAAAAACACCGCTTCTATAGCGTCAATACAAAGTGTAACACAACAAACTCACTCGACGAGAGCTCAATCAACACTGAACTGGGGCCTTTGTCATGCTTGTATTTATAGGTGACGCAGAAGCTACAAGAAGCTTCCACAAGAATCTATTTCTCGAAGATTCCACATAAAGCGGGAATTTTGATTACATCATAGAAGAGAAATATTAGGCTATTATGCATGTTAATGTAGTAACTAACTTTACAAGTCCCATTAGGAAAATCGTGCCAAATGACCAAAATGTCACCAAGCTTGGCAACTTTTGGCAAAATATCGCCGAATTTGGCACCAAAAATATGTCCCCAAAAGTGAAGTTACCAAAAGCCTAGGACCAATATTTTTCGAGATTTCTAGAAACTGCATACAAAATGAATGGGAAACCGAACCTCCGTAACTCCGATTCTAGTTTACTGATTTTAATGTCACAAAAGGCAAAATTTAACTATTTGACGCGTAGAATACGAATTATGAACTATTTTAAACCCCAGAACAGTGGGTTGCTTAGAAAATACGTAACAATATTTTTAACTTCTGTTAACTTCGTTTATTTGATGGGTAATTCATAAGAAATCAAACTGAGGATAGGCAGATCCAACGAAGTTTTACTTCCACTACTGAAAATACACTGCATGAATGGAACACCTTCAAACTGTGCATTAGGGTGAATCGAAAAAAAAAAAAATCGAAATCTTTATCTCCTGAGGTGTTTAAAAGTTGTAAATTGATATAAATAAGACATCTGTAAAATTTCAATGTTCTTCGACAACATCTTGGGGCGCATCGAGCTTGAAATTTAGAAGTTTTTGAAAAATATTACTTTTTCAAAAAATCAACTAAAAAAATTCTTTTCCGAATTATTAAGCTCCCGTGGTTTTAGAAGCGGTATTTCGTTATGAATAAGACGTATGCAAAATCTGAAGGGGCTGTGACAATTTCTAGGAACTGCAGATCGAGCTTGAAATCTAAAAATATCTGAAAATTTTCATTTTTTTGACAAAATTTATATTTTTAATGAATCAGCCCCTTTGAAAAATGGTCAGTAACGTTTGCAGCTCTTCTCTAGTACAACCACAATCCTAACTACATTACCTAGAACCCACCTCGTTGATTTGCCTGCAATCCAAGTCCTGCCTGTGCCAGCCCATGCTTCCAATTATTGAAGCATGCATTTTAATGAATAATGTAAAGCTAACTTCAAATCAAACTGTGGCCTTTTTTGTCTAGTGTAATAATCTAGATCGTAGGAAACCATCATCTGATAGATGGATAGACAGCAAATTTTGGAGTGGCTGTTTGCTATGGTATGAAGTTGGCAAATACAGCATTGCAGAGAATTAGTTAGATTAGAGAACTGCGTTTCTAGATTTCGGATGACGCCTTTGTTATTTCCAGAATTCGATGATTCGCCACCACCGCCAGTGCATGTGAGGGTGCCAAGATCAATAGATTTCATGTCAAACTCTCCCAAATTTCCAGTGATATTCTTAAAATCAGATCACGACATATGGCCAAATTATGCTGAACCAGGGTCGATTATCAGAGAGATATTTTCTTTGTGACAAACACTTGGGTGTAATTTGCAGTCAACAAATTTTTCTATGTATCTGGTTTTGTTCTCCCTCCTATCAAAACACAATCCAAGAACATTTTTAAAGCCTTCTTCTGTTTCTTCCACTGCGAGTCATCTTAGCCTTCCTCTAACTTAATATGGTTGGGAATCAGTTAAGAAGGTTTCTCACCATCTACATTCCTTCCGCTTTCTAGATTGGGAAATTAAGTTGATGCCAGAGTTCCTGCTGCCCAGTTTGTAATAACTTTCTGTAACAGACTTGTGAAAGCACTGAGATTTTCATTCTAACTTGGTTGTTTGTGAATGCATCTCCCAAAGTGGCGGTAGATAGGCATTCAGCATTTTCTTCAGTCTTTCGTACTTCTCTTTCGTTATTTTAACTTTCCAAATCAATGACTCAAGTTGAAACATACACTGGATATTGGAAATTTCACTTCTTTCTCCACCAATCTCATAATTTCTCTTTCCAACCTTTTAACTTTTCTCTTATTCACCATAAACTTCTCTACTTTACAATTCCATCAATTGTCACATATCTAGCTCCCCTCTGGTCTGCTAATGACTCCCGTTCTGTGTGAGGTATGTGAGGCTCTGAGCCACACCTGCTCCGGGAAAAGTCAGTACATTTGGAAGTGCGATATTCAATAGCTCGGTAAGGGAGAGTTTTTCCCCACTTTCTTCATACAACATTCCTTATGTCCGTCTCTAACGTACGATTCGTTTAGCTGCTGAACTTGCTCATGACCTTTTCTAATTATCTCTTGAATTCCTTGGATTGACACAGTAGGGCTTTTAGCCTTGATCCAAATTTCCTGTATTTTGAATCCCCACAACTAAGGTTACTTCTCCTTCCATTGGATCCTGACCTTTATTCAGAAATTTTTCTTTTTAAGTACAAAATAGTAATATAGAACTATGAGTATGTCTTCTAGGGTTGGTAACTTGGTACAAGGTAATTTTTTTTTTTTTCCCGCTGTTCTATGAACACCGATTTTGTTCCATGTCCTGTTGCAGACAGTTTTACTCTATTCAGAATCGTAGCAGTGCAAGGCAACCACCTTTTGGCTTTTTTTAGAGTAAAATGGGAGCACCATCTATCTGAAATGTTAAACAAAATGCCTGTTTCAACAAAATATATCGTGCCTGGTTTAACCAAACACATGTGCATCGCCATCACTCGGTAGAAAAACCGGCGCTAGTTGTCTGGAGCACAGCTTGCGTACTGTGCCCAAAACAAAACGACAGCATAACGTGTGCATTGTATTAAACTATTCGTAAAGCCATTTTTTGTGATTTACTGAGCTTCTCTGAACATTTTTTAACATATAAAAGAACTAAATTATTTTTAACAAATAAAGTTTGCTTTCTACATATTTTTTTCCAAAAACACATAATTTTCAGATATTTATAGATTTCAAGCTCGATGTGCAATCCCTAGAAACTGTCGTAGCCCCTACAGATTTTGCATACTATTTTTTCATAACAATATACAACTCTTAAAGCCTCCGGAGCCTAATAATTCGGAAAAGAATTTTTTAAAAAAGTAACATTTTTCAAAAATTTCTAAATTTCAAGCTCGATGCACAACCCCAAGACGTTATCATAGAACATTCAAATTTTACACACGTCTTATTCATATCAATATACAACTTTTGAGACCACAGGAGATAAAGATTTCGAAAAAAAAAAATTTCGATCCACCCTACTGTGCATGTTTACAGAGGGGGACTGTATTACTTCCAGATACCACTTGCAGGGATGAGATTAACAAAATAGGAAAAAGTCTGAAAGAAAGTGCAAACAACATTTGAGTAATATACAGTGAAACCTCTGTAAGGGACACCTCCGAATAAGGGATACTTCTATTTAAGGGACAGTTCTGTTAGTCCCAATCCCTTTGAATAGTTACCTTAATGTATTTACCTCTGAATAAGGGACACTCTATTTAAGGGACGCATAAAAATGTTTCAAAAATAAATTAGTTTCAAAAGCAAGTTTGTGGAAGTGAACACAGTTTTGTGACAAGAGAACAATAAAATGAAAAGTTAAAGATAAGCCCCAAGGAAAGTTTTCCTACTTTCAGTGTCAAAAGTGCAGAACATTTTTGTATTAAGTAAGTAGCCATGTCAAGCAGAAGTGAGATTGAAATCTGCTCTGCTCTCTAAAGGGGTCACTGTGTGTCATGTGAATATGTGTGCAACCATAAAAAGCCATTTTAGTTCATTAAAAACTAACCCTAGCCTACAGCTATTGCAAAAGTTCTCAATGATGAGAAATTACTGGAAAATGTGAAGTGAGAACCCTTTTTTCAACGTTGCTGTAAGAGATTTATGCTTTAATCTTTTTCTTTTCAAAACTGCTTATCAGTACACCAGAGAAAATGGGATCAACTCACTGGGAAAAAAAGCAGCAAGTTGGGTGCAATCAGAAGGTTATACACATTCAAAGAATTCAAAATTCAGTTTTCAGTATTGGGACGAAAACTGTTAGAAAGTTACAGGTTATTCAATCATTATCAGTTCTTGCTAAGATTGCAAAACATAAGGGTGTTATAGTTTTGTGCTTGAGTCAGTTTTACATCTACCATCTAGCATGGGGATACCATGGCATCAGCATCAGCATCATCAGCATCAAAGAGAAAAAGGATAACATTTAAAAGAAGTTGATGTAATCCTTTCAGCAGAAGTTGAAAAAGCTTAGCTTGCGAGACTTAAGTCAGAAATTTAGTATAAACAAAAACCAAGTAAGTCATGTACTGAAGCAACTTCAAATTTAATGGTAAACCAAGCTTCATTAAAATTACTGTGGCTCTGCTACTTATTTATGAACATTCATTAGAAGTACAACCTAGATTTCCATTTATGTGGCATCTTCTTAATATGCACCCTCTGAATAAGGGACACCTCTATTTAAGAGACAAAATGTCTGGTCCCGTGGGTGTCCCTTATTGAGAGGTACTACTGTACTTATGAATTTTTGGTTCAACAAATATTGTAATTGCTACTGATATTAAATCTATCCTACTTATGTATATTTTTGCCCTAATAATAAAAAAAAAAACAGAACATTTTTGAAAAATTAAAGAAAAAAAGTTTTTTTGAAATAGTGAAAATGTCTGAAAATCAGATAAAAGTCTGAAGAATTTCATCCCTGCACTTGGAGCACTTCTAAATTCCATTTCGGCTTTGTTCTACAAGTATATGTGCATTACTTTTCAACCTACCCTTAAAAAAAAAAAAAAAAAAAAAAAAAAAAAAGATATAAAATATTTTGTTTAAAAAAATCTCAATAAGAGGATTGTATCTTTTCTAAATAGAATAATCGATATAATAAATAATAAATTGGGATAAAACATTCATTATCGAATTACTTTCAAATGGTTTTACAGGATATAATAATCTTAAATGTGATCAAGTATTTTGTGAGTTTCTTTGTGGAGCAAGAGTATCAGAAAACCCTATTTTTTTTCAATTTGCCTGGGGTTAAGGCTTCCCAGATACCCCAAATGTCTTGTCTTTATACAAAGATCCCCCCGTTCTAATTATTTTATCTGAACGAACTTACTGAAATTCTCGACCTTGACCTGTGATTTCAACCGGACAAAAGCAATTCCTTTATATTTAACGGTGTTAATTTCCATGATTAATATGATAATTTATCAGAATTGTGAATTCTCAAAATATAATAAATGGCTTACATTCTATATTATTGTTTGAAATAATAATTTGAAATGCCTATGTTCAAACATTGTAAAATGTAAAAAATAAATAAATAAAAATAATGCAAGCTAAGTACCAAAAGCTTTCTAAAGATGGCTTATCCCCTATATGACGAAGTTGATAGTTGCAGACTTAAATTTAAGATAAAAAGGCATTGTGCAATAATGAATCCAGGTTTGATACACGTAGTTGCAATATAAGAAAAAGACATTGAATACTTAAAACTATTTTATTTAAAAGAAACTATTGAAGAATAAACTTATTACAATAGCTGGTGGTGGCTTAGCGAAATAATAATACATCCTATAAGGACTATGATAAAAAGATGGAATGCCTTAAAATTTACGCCAGAGAATTACACATTGACGAGAACAACAAGATGGTTGAGTAAAATAATACCAATCCCAGAGCAACCTTAAACCTTAATCCAATAAAAATAAAATGACGGAATCGCGAGCAAATAATTTTAAAAATGAGGCAGTGCAACAGAAAATAACTTGCCAGCAGGATGCCAAAGAGGAGAAGCAAAAATGTTCCTTGCGGTTGCAAATGGACATAATGTAATCTATTTTTAAGCACAACTCCATAAGGTTTGGTGAGACAAATAAACAATTAAAGAAAATTGCATACAGGAAAAGCGAATATACAGATTTAAAAAGCAAAAAGACAGAAAAATGAGAACAGAAAAGTGCTTTAGATTATACATGATTTTGGAAAGATTGAATTTAAGAAACACAAAGTAAATGATTATTAAATTAGATATGTGATCTCCATTACACCCTACTCCATACACCTTCGAATTTCACCAAAGCCAGCCCCCCCCCCTTTTACTCTAAAACAAAAGAACTTTGGGATGGCACAACATCCAGTTAAATACCGTCCTCGTATCTTTTACAAAAAAAATCTGATGTGTCCAACACATGACTTCCTTGCACGTCTATTAGATCAAAAATATTTTCAACGCACTTCCTCTAAACTTATTTGTTTGAAAGAGATAAAATATCAATAATAGTAAGGTTTAGCGATTTCTAGCCAAATATTTCGATATCGCCAAGCTGAGTTCAATTTGAAAGATTTCTTTCTGACACTGTATTTGGCGATATTTCACCAAAAGCCGACAAACTTGAGAAATTCTGCGAGATTTTGGGGATAGCTAAAGTAGTCATTGACCACAGACTTTCAATGAATTGAATGCATCCATACACCTCAATGTATTTAAAGTCATTTGGCTCACCCTGTAAATAAATTCTCAGTCGATTGCTGTCAAAAAAGATACTGAAAACAGTTAGATATTACAATAGTTCTAAATACAAAAGTTCAAAATTCTACTGGTTAAAGTTTTAGAGTTATACAAAACACGAAATAATTTTTGGCGCCAAATTTGGCGATATTTCGGCGAAACTCGTCAATGTCGACAACATTTGGCGAGATTTTAAGCATGGACCAAACAATGACAGATTATCGCCAAATTTGGCGATATTTCGCCAAAACTCGCCAAGAACGATGACAAATGGCGATACTTTGGGCATGGACCAAATGACTGACTATCGCCAAATTTGGCGATATTTCGCCACAACTCGCCAAGGTCGAGGACAGACGGCGAGATTTTGGGCATGTACCAAACAATGACTGTCTACAGTTGTATTATATTGAAGATGTCCATAGACATTAAAGTACTGAAATTCTTTTCGGTGGTCCTGTAAATAAACTCTCCAGTAGATTGGAACCAAAAATCGAGATGCACAACTAGATGTTACAACAATCTTATATATGAAATTTCATAATAGTTTTTGAGATTTGATAGTTAAATATGCACACATGTACACCAAAAGTCGCCAAGCTTGGCGACTTTTGGCATAGTTCTTGAGGGAGGCACGTGACCGTGGTCGGACCATTACCTAACTTATGTGGTAGGACGGTATTGTGCTTGAAATGGATGAATGCCCCTAAAATTGCGATTCACCGTAATGTATTGGAAATCTTTTGAGTGTTCCTGTAGCAGAACTATAAATGATAAAGACACTTTTTTTAATGGAGAAATTCATTTTCTAACTCTTTACAGCATATATCACTTCTGAGTCGTTTGAAATAGCCCAATACCTCTAAAAAACGCTTTGATGAATTTCGACCCATAGAGCGTAATGTATTTCGAATCTTTTGGGCGGTTCTGTAGATAAACTATCCAGTCGAATGGAACCGAAAGGGGAGGTGCACAACTAGATGTTACAGCAATCATAAATATACAGTTTCAACATTCTACGCCTAATAGTTTTTGAGATATGCGAGTTTAATGAATTTCGGCCCATTGAGCATAATGTATTTCGAATGTTTTGGGCAGTCCTGTAGATAAACTATACAGACGAAGGGAACCAAAAGGGGAGGTGCACAACTAGATGTTACAACTATCCAAATTATGAAGTTTCGACATTCTACGCCCAATAGCTTTTGAGTTAGGCGAGTTTAATGATTTTCGGCCCATAGAGCGTAATGTATTTCGAATCTTTTGGGCGGTCCTGTACATAAACTATCCATTCGATTGCCACCAAAAGGGGAGGTGCACAACTAGATCATAGAACAGTCCTAAATATCAAATCTCAACATTCTACGACCAATAGTTTTTGAGATATGCGAGTTACATACATACGTACGTACGTACGTACATACATACATACGTACGTACGTACAGACGGCATGGAAAAACTGGCCACAATAGACTGGCCGCTGGTCAAAATGAGTTGCAGACACGTTAATATGATCGTGCATGCTAGCCTACGATGAGATGCATCGAAAAAAAATTTAAAATTAAATTTAGAGGTAGTCAAAATCGGTTTTTGTGTCGAAATTTGGCCCCCAAAATTTTTCGGGATCACATTACTTCCTTATACTACGTACAAGGAAGTAAAAAAAGTTTATATCCAATATTTAAATAAAAATTATTACTTCATGGGTGAATGTCTTTTTTATGGGGCACTTTTATTCCTACATTCCTATGGACCTCAGCTCTTGGGGAAATGCAGAAGCTCAACTCATTTTCCAGAGAAAATCCTCAGAAAAAATCACAAGCATTTCCTGTATAATGAGTCATTTTGAAAAGTTTGATTGGAACTTCATTAAAAAATTCATTTGACTTGTTACTCCAAAAGCCCCTGAAATGATCGGAGCCAATAAGCTACAGCCTACTCAGCCTAATGAATAATCCAGCTGTAAGCTATAAAGCATGTTATAAAAGTTCTCACAAATTTTGCGTTCTTTCTAAGAAAATTAATATGAAATCTTTTAATGTAGTTAATGTAGAAAAGGGAGCTCAGATGAGAAGATTACAGTGGCGAACAAAAAAACTGCATCACCTAGAAAAACAAACATTCTGTAATGTTAAGACATGATTTTGTGTACATAAAAATTCTGGTACTTACGTATTATCCCAGCGGTCACTTTTGCCAAACTACTTTTTCGTCAAATTTGCTGGCAAACTGTTGCCAATCGTATTCCAAATCATCAATAATTTCATGTGCCCGGCATTTATCTTGGTGAAAAATTGCTTGTCTTGGCGGACCGCCGGGATAATACGTAAGTACCAAAATTCTTATTTGCTGGAAAGCAACGTATGAGGTAATTTCACATCTCGATGGCATCATGCATTGCTTCCCGCGTATTGCGTCATCCGAAAGATATAAAAAGCTCGCCAAAGGTGCATTTGGTTTGTGTTTGGTTGCGGTGAACGCAAGTCTCTTAATGTCTCCGTATGCGCAATTGACGATAAGAAAAAAAGCGGTTGAAATTGCTTTAGCTGAAGAAGGATATTCTACATATGTGATTGCTAAAAAGATAAGTTGTAATCAATCTAATGTTTTGAGAGTGCTTAAATTGGAACGTGAAACTGGCAATGTTCAAAGAAGAGCTGGATCAGGAAGAAAAAGGGTAACCACAAAGTGTCAGGATCGATATTTGAAACAGATGTCTGTCAAAAAATCGTCATGCAAGTGCTCCTGACGTAAAAGTTCAATTTGAGAATGCCAGTGGTGTTAGTGTAAATGCACGAACTGTACAAAGACGGCTTGTTGAATGTGGTCTGCTGGCCTATCGGCCGAAGAAAAAGCCATTACCTTACAAAAAAAATGAAGCAGAAGCGACTTTCATGGGCAAAACAACATGTTTCATGGACAATGGATCAATGGAACTCAGTAATTTTCTCGGATGAATCAAAATTCAACCTATACGGATCTGATGGTAAGCGGTATGTTCGGCAACGAAAGAACAAAGCATTTCATCCAGATTGCATATTACCTATTGTGAAATTCCCAGCGGGCCAAATGGTCTGGGGAAGCATATCAAGCAAATGGGTTGGACATCTCAAATTTATTACAGGAACTGTAAATGCCTCAATTTACAGTGCACTCGTAGTGTGCATACTCAATTTACAGTGCATTCGTCATGTGCATACAAAGCACTCATCCA
>JAWZYV010003905.1:0-12249 GCA_038373885.1 Cheiracanthium punctorium | reverse complement strand
GTTCCAAGGTGATGAGCTGTCATTAGCTTATGCTGATAAAATAAAAAAATGTAACCGTCCGCAAAATTTTTATAAAATGTTTTTTTTTTTATCACGAAAAAATAAGGGGGTAGCGAAATTTCAGCTGTAATTACACTGTCAAAATTTTAAGTTTTCGGAAGTTTAATTATGAAAAACATGAGTGCAGATACAAATGAATGTCGTAAAACATAATCTAATACATAATGGTTGTGGTTGTAGTTAAATATAAAAATTGATGAAATTTCAGCGGGTTAAGCAGTTTTAAATGAGAAATAATTTTAGAATGTTCGAGAAACGAAAAAACATATCGTAATAGTGACATTAAATGCACAGAGAGGCAGTTACTGAAATACGAAATGAAAATTAATATTTTAAAAAGTACTGAAGTAAAAAATTTAATGCAATTTTAAATTAATTACGGATATTCGGATTTAGTTCGTGTTATTTTCGAAAGGCTCTCCATCAGAGGGTACAGTGTGGCTCAGACGATCAGCAAAATTCTGCACTACTTGCTGAAGTGTCAAGACCTGTCTCCATCATTGTTTTCGAATCAGAAATATGAATAAAACAGTTAAAGATTTGTATGGTACCTTGTTATTGCCGACAATTTGTGGAAAAAAATAGTTATTGTTCTAGAAATCAAAATAGGAAATTTAATTAATGCTCATATATTTTTGTGTCAAACGAACTTTGCGACTGTCTCCATGATGTTGTGTTGGAACATGTATTCGGATTTGTGTGCTTGTTCACGAGGAACCGCTTATAAATCCACGTCAGACAAAGGACAGAAACAAGGGGGGGGGGGGCAAATGCCTTTCGGGAGGACTTTTCTGGGTATCTAACGCGTATTCACGTTACATCTGGAGAAAACCGCCCAAAACTCCAGACCGCTAGACTGACGGCCCCGCGAGACGACAGAACACTGTTCCTCCATCTCCCAATGTCACTGGCTTTAACCCTTTGGGGCGCAACCCTTTCCCAATGCTGAAAAAAGGGCAGCCGTTGCCACCGCTCGACTTAACTACCAGCAAGATGGCGGACGATCAAAACGTTCATGGCGTGCCACAGATCTAGAGACCCTTTTTTTACGACAGCTGGCTGTGCGCGAGCAGTGCCAGCTGTTGTCAAAAAAGGGTCTCTGTAATTATAAATAATTGTTTTCAAGAAAATAATTTGGGGTAATTGTTTTCAAGAAAATATATTTGTAAAAAAAATGGCAAAGCATACATTTTAATAAAGAAAGCTGCAAATGTAACGAGGAAAATAAAAATAAAAAAGAAAGGTGTTCTTAAACAGTAATTATAATTATAAGCTTTTACAGTACTTTAGTTTAGTACTTACAATTGCTTTATCTGCACAATTTACTTTATCTACAATTACTTTATCATTTTAAAAGTAATTTTTATCCATGCATTTTTTCTGAACTTTTTTATTTAAATGTGCAACATTTTCTATTTCGCTAAATTATTTTTTATCTAACAACTTACAATAAAGGAAATTCCTAGCACTTTAAAATAATAAAAAATAAGTAATGCATGAAAACAAGGTATTTTCACTTCGTAAACGGGAGAAAAATCCGCCCTCTTTTTAAATCAAGATTTAAATTTCATTTAAACGTAATTTTCTAAATTTAATATCCTTTAAATCTAATTGTTTTATTAAGATGATAGCTTTGTTGAAATAATAAATAGTATTTTTCGAAATGGTGCAAGATTACTTTAAAAAGTTAAAATTTAAGTATATAAACAAATACTTTTTTAATGTAAAGAATCAATTTTTTTTTTACCTCAGTAATGATTTTTGAAAATTTACTTTAAAATACATTACACAAAAGACGACGGTAGACGACGACGATAGACACAAAAGACGATGATATATAACACAAAAGACGACGGTAGTACAAGACCCGGCTCAGCTGCCTTCTAGCACATCACTGAGCGATGTACGCTGAACTGGAAGTAAAATCTTCTTTCTTTGTCTGTTTTTTGTACTGGGGGTCGTATAAAAATTTAAAAAGTGTAACTTTTTGTAAATGAGAGTGAGGAATTTTTTCTTAATGGAGTCTCATTTCACTCTTTATCTTGAACATTTCTTCATTTTACATTGCCCACTTATCTCTAAGAGATAAACAATTAAAGCCCGTTACCACATTTTTTTTTGGACAGCCAGTATATGTGTGTGTTAGGATGACGCAAAAAAAACCCGACTATTTTTTTTTTTTTTAGTCTCGTGTGAAAAAATGTTAGTTTTTGATGTTTTAAGAGCCGCCTCCAAAGGACAGCTCAAAAAAAAAAAAAAAAAAAAAAAAAAAAATTATGAGGTCGCTCACAATTTTTTTTACATTTCAAAAATCGTCAAAAACCGTTTTTTTTTTCTTTTTATTTTTATTCTCGTTACGGTATAATTTTATAGACAAGAAAAAAAGTTTCTGAAAGTTTGAGTTCAAAATTTAAATTTTGAAAGGTTTTTTAAAACACAATTTTTTAAAACTTATTAGTGCATTACTTTAGATTTCTTCGAGCGACCTTTTATTCAAATTAAAATTCCATACATTTTTTTCCCTTTATTTAGTACAATAATCGATAAAAATACACCACTAGATGAACTAAAAATCAAGCACAACATAGAAAACACATATTTTTTTTAAAAATTTAATAATTTTATTTAATTAACTACAACATTTTAACAATATTTCATCTGAAACCAAATTTTAAATTTTAACAGGATTTATTGATTTTTAGTTCATCTCGTAGTGTATTTTTATCGATTTTTGTACTAAACAAAAGAAAAAAGTGTATGGAATTTTAAATTGAATATTAAAAGATCACTCGTAAAAAATCTAAAGTAATGCACTAATAAATTTAAAAAAATTGTGAGCGACCTTTCACAATTTAAATTTTGAACTGAAACTTTCAGAAACTTTTTTTTTGTCTATAAAATTATACCGTAACGAGAAAAAAAATTTAAAAGGAAAAAAAGTTCGATTTTTGACGATTTTTGAAATGTAAAAAAATTGTGAGCGACCTCTTAAAATTATTTTCTGAGCTGTCCTTTGGAAGGGGCTCTTAAAACATCAAAAACTAACATTTTTCACACGAGACTAAAAAAAAAAAAAAAAAAAGTCGGTTCTGCGTCACCCTAGTGTATCTTGTACAAAGGTTTCCCATTCATCTCTTTATTTAGTGTCATTTAAATTTTGTTGGTATTTAAATGGAATTCAATGTTTTGGATACTTTGAAAAAAATTTAAATAATAATGCATATTCCACACAAAACTAACGGTATGCATTAATCTACAACTGCCACATTCGTGAGCTTAATTTCAACACTGAACATTGTTCTTGACCCATCATTTAAATGAAAAGATACGCAGTCACAAATGTTACGTTCTTGGGATCCCATCAGCGAAAATTTCGTAAAGCAGTGCACGGGATCGGGGGATGATCCGGCAACATAAATCATATTCATGGAACTCCAAGTCCTACTAGGACATCATCCATCACAAGCTATTACTCGCCTTCCAATTTTAGTCTCAGAAGAGACAAACTCATTAGCGATTATAAACTTTAGAACAGAGGTTTATTGACTCGGAGATTAAGCGAGAGCGCTTTCAGGCGGTTCCCTTTAGATAACATCTATTGATTGGGTGATTTGCAGCAGCACAAAGCCAACTCTCTATTTTTCAGTATTCCTTGTGTTTGTGCATTTATATGTGTGCATGTATTTATTTTTTTATATTTTTTGAAATAGGTTTTTGGTATCGTGAAAGGCAAAGTAAATATTATTAAATAAACTCTTCAAGTACTGACACATTTAAAAACTAACAAAAAAGATAAATCATGCCAAGCGCATCGATTATGAAATACTTTCTGGCACACCTGCGTGCTTTTTTCTTTTCATCATATTTGGCGATTTACCAAAAAAGTCGTCAACATTGGCGACTTTTAGTGCAACTTTTGAGGTAGGTTATTTTCATGGTATTGCGTAGTAGGATGTACTACTCTTTAAATGGGTGCCTCTCTCTAATCTACCATTGAGCCTAATGTACTGGAATTATATTGGGTATCTTGAAGAAGAACTATCAACCATACAGACTTTATTTTCAATAGAAAGTTTTATATTGTTATACTTAATAACATGTATGAATTTTGTTTCATTTTAAACAACCAAATATCTTTAAAGTACACTTTAAAGAAGGACTGCCCATAGAGCGTAATGTATTGCAAATCTTTACTCTCCTCTAGAAGAACTATAAATGTTACATACTCTCTTTTCAATAGGGTACATGGTACAGTACGTAGAAATAACATACATAAATGTCGTCGAAATCGATGCATATTTACGAGTTAACTGCATATTTATGAGTTAGAGCACGGACGGACAGAGGGATAAACCGAAATCATAAACGCTTTTCAACCTTCTTGGAAAGATTTAAAAAGGAAAAATTACATCAATAAATATTGCCACCAAAAAAAGAAAAAAAAAATTCCGAAGATGCCCCAGCTTGGTTGGCAGGGCGCAAACCTGGGAGGCTGTACTATCCAGGTTCGAATCCCATTCTGACACTTTCCCGAAGGGAAAGAAATTCATAGTAAAATTATTATCCGCTGTTTTTCTAACTTATTAATTCCTGTAGTATGCAAATTTACTTTATTCTATCAATCTGTATTATTCAAATTACCGTTTGTCCCGAATATGTATAAGACCCAATTATGTGTCTTCAGTTAATGAAGTTTATTGTTTATCCAATTAATGATGTGGTCAATTCCAGTTTCCGGACAATGCACTTTATCATTATGTATAGTACTTTTTGTCTTATGGACAGTGCTCATACTACATTTCATATAATGTAGAAAACAAGTACGTTCTCGAGCATTGGAAAAGGTGAACTTTACGTTGAAAGATAGGAAAAAATAAACCATAAACACCATAGTCTAAGAGCCAGCGACCGCCAGACCTTCGTCATAGTATAAAAGCTGAAACTTTCTCTGCGCATATTCCGCAATAGAGGTAGGGACAATCGGCCACTATAAAGTTTGGATGATCGTGGCTTTGGCAGGTAACGGGTGGCAAATGTGTATAAAATTGCAGAAAATTTCCGTCATTTCATAAAGCTTCATTTTTTTATATGTTCTTCTTCGCAGTACTTGAAATCACTTTATCCCTTGCCAGACACTTTTCCATCGTGGCAAACCCCCGCCAGACAACCTCAAAGTCGTGGAAAACTATTGTTGTCGTAAAATCCCGCGACGAAGTACCTCAAGCTGTCACAAAGTGCCAAGCACACTTTATACTGCTACTTCTGAACTTTCTTACGATGCTGCAGCGCGCTCGTAATAGAATTACGTTTTCCATCACTTTGAGGCTGTCTGGCGGGGGTTTGCCACGATGGAAAAGTGTCTGGCAAGGGATAAAGTGATTTCAAGTACTGCGAAGAAGAACATATAAAAAAATGAAGCTTTATGAAATGACGGAAATTTTCTGCAATTTTATACACATTTGCCACCCGTTACCTGCCAAAGCCACGATCATCCAAACTTTATAGTGGCCGATTGTCCCTACCTCTATTGCGGAATATGCGCAGAGAAAGTTTCAGCTTTTATACTATGACGAAGGTCTGGCGGCCACGGGCTCTTGCTCTATAAGCACAAGGGTCATCTTTATTCCATGAGTTGTAGTATATTAATCGTCTTTGGCTGGATCCAACGACCGTGAGCCAAAATTTCGACCAGTCAGCACCCGTATATATATAGCAGCTTTAGCCAAGCCGACCTTGCATGATAAATCATATTGCATGTGAAAATTCTAGGTTCTACCAGGTGATCAACCATCATACACTAATCAATGCCTTCAAAAATTCAGTCCAAGACACACACACACTTATGATAATATAACGACAAGTCTATCTGGCCTGCCTGCAATAGGTCTTCATGGAACAGTGTTCAGTCAATCTCTAGGCATTAACCCTTTGAGGAACAATCCTTTCCCAATGCTGAAAAAATCTGATGTGTACAACACATGACTTCCTTGCTTCCACATGACTTCTCTATTAAATCAAAAATATTTTCGACGCACTTCATCTAAACTTATTTGTTTGAAAGAGATAAAATATTAGTAATAGTAAGGTTTAGCGATTTCTAGACAAATATTTCGATATCGCCAAGCTGAGTTCAGTTTGAAAGATTTTCTTCTGACACTTTATTTGGCGATATTTCACTAAAAGCCGACAAGCTTGAGATAGTTTGCGAGATTTTGGGGATAGCCAAAGTAGTCATTGACCACAGACTTTCAATGAATTGAATGCATCCCTACACCTCAATGTATTTAAAGTCATTTGGCTCATCCTGTAAATAAATTCCCAGTCGATAGCTGTCAAAAAAGATATTGAAAGCAGTTAGATATTACAATAGTTGTAAATACAAAAGCTCAAAATTCTACGGGTTAAAGTTTTAGAGTTATACAAAATACGAAATTATTTTTGGCGCCAAATTTGGCTATATTTCGGCGAAACTCGTCAATGTCGACGACATATGGCGAGATTTTAAGCATGGACCAAACAATGACATATTATCGCCAAATTTGCCGATATTTCGCCAAAACTCGCCAAGAACGATGACAAATGGCGATACATTGGGCATGGACCAAATGACTGACTACCGCCAAATTTGGCGATATTTCGGCAAAACTCGGCAAGGTCGACGACAGACGGCGAGATTTGGGGCATGGACCAAACAATGACTGTCTACAGTTGTATTATATTGAAGATGTCCATAGACATTAAAGTACTGAAATTCTTTTCGGTGGTCCTGTAAATAAACTCTCCAGTAGATTGGAACCAAAAATCGAGATGTACAACTAGATGTTACAATAATCTAATATTTAAAATTCTCCTGTCACAGTGTTAGTCACCTAACTCCTCCGAAACCATTCGACCAATTTTAATGAAATTTTCTATGTATATTCGTTAGGTCTGAGAATAGGTTTTTAACTAGGTCTCATACCCCTAAGTCATAACGGCGGTCCACCCCAAAATGTTTAGCCCCAGAGTGCTATTAATTTCAATCAGGATTTCTGTGTAGACATTACCATGTCGAGTCACTTTTCAAATGTGTTTGCCAGATAATGTGGAGAGGGGGGGGGGCGTTAATAAAATGTTGAAAGTCGCACAAGGTTTGCAATTTTTGATAATTGATCGCTAAATGTGGTGCCAAAACGTGACAATTTATTATAAATATATTTCGCGTATAGTTAGAAAACGACTGGCGTATATTGTAAAAGAGTTTTATTAGGCGATTTTAATATAGATTTCTATTCCGAAGAAGTGCTCTGTGGAACAAGAAAGGAAAACACGGTGCACTCGTGGATTATTATGCCCCTTCCAAACAGCATTTAAAATGTCTTTGCGGTATAGTTGGAATATGCCTACAGGAAGAATATGCCTGGCGAAGATTCTAAAACAGTTTCATTAGGCGATTTTAAGATAGATTTCGATTCCAAGGATGTGTTCTATGGTACGAGAAAGAGTTGATTCCTATTTTAACGCCCCACTCTCGCCAACCTAAAAAATCCCCGTACTTTGGCGAGCTTTGCAGTCATGGGTCTCTGGAAGTTATGCACAAGTTTCAACGGTACTTACGTATTATCCCGGCGGTCCACCTAGACAACCAATTTTTCACCAAGATAAATGCCGGGCACATGAAATTGTTGATGGTTTGGAATACGATTGGTAACGTACTTAAAATCTAAGAAAAAGTAGTTTGGCGGAAGTGGCCGCCGGGATAATACGTAAGTACCGTTTCAACGCACCCAAAAGAACTAGGTGATAACTAAAGTAAACAAACTAGCGATAAACGCGCCAGTTAAGTAATTTGAAGACATTTAATTATTAAAACTATATTAATTGGTAATCCAAAATAAATAAAAATGTAACGGCATGCTGTACTTACATGTTGTTCCAAATCGCCATTTTAATTCTAAATTACGATTTCTACATAAATGCAAAAAATCGTCATGGTAACTGCATATGTTTAATCATCGCCTCCTTGGCGAGAGTCGAGGCGTTAAAGTAGGAAACAATATATAAAACGGTGAAGTATAGTTGTGATATACTTGGCGAAGATAGTAAAATAGTTTTAGTAGGCGATTTTAAGATAGATTTCGATTCCAAAGATGGGTTTTATAAAATAAGGAAGAAAAATACAGCACAGTCATGAATAATGATAACATTTTCCAACTTAATGGAATAAGGACGAAAAATAGGGACGACGCATAAATTATGATACGATTTTAATATATAGCACTATAGTGCGTATTTAAAATCTGAAAGTGTTTCAGATTTTCATCCTTTTTTTTGGGGGGGGGGGGCAAAATTTTGTATGGAATGACTATCAATAAGTCTCAAGGCCAAACTATGTCTGTTTGTGGATTAGATTTGAACACGCCATGTTTTTCACATGAACAGTTATACGTGACATGCCCTCGAGTCGGCAAACCATACAGTGGGCATCCAGTTTGTTTAAGTTATCTAAAGATGGGATAACAAAAAATATTGTATACTCTATTGCGTTAAGGGATTGATATTATTTTTTAGTAAAATTATTGTAATTAGCGATATATATAAATTTAAAGAATAAATTACAATGAATTAAAAATATATGTTTGGTATTGTGTTATTTTTATATTCCAGCATCGTTCACAGTGCTCCATGCCTCTTCCACTCATATACCACATCCTCACAAACTTACAATAAGTTAGTCATTTCTTTCTACTAAAATAATCTTAGGAATAATTTATATGGCAAAATAACGTTTGCCGGGTCAGCTAGTCTTATATATGAAATTCCATAATAGTTGAGATTTGAGAGTTAAATACGCACACACGTACACCAAAAGTCGCCAAGCTTGGCGAATTTTGGCGTAGTTCTTGAGGGAGGCACGTGACCGTGGTCGGACCATTGCCTAACTTATGTGGTAGGACGGTATTGTGCTTGAAATGGAAGAATGCACCTAAAATTGCCATTGACCGTAATGTATTGGAAATCTTTTGAGTGATGCTGTAGCAGAACGATAAATGATAAAGGCACTTTTTTTAATGGAGAAATTCATTTTGTAACTCTTAACAGCATATATCACATCTCAGTCGTTTGAAATAGCCCAATACCACTAAAATACGCTGTAATGAATTTCGGCCCATAGAGCGTAATGTATTTCGAATCTTTTGGGAGGTCCTGTAGATAAACCATCCAGTCGAATGGAACCGAAAGGGGAGGTGCACAACTAGATCATAGAGCAATCCTATATATCAAGTTTCAACATTCTACGACCAATCGTTTTTGAGATATACGAGTTTAATGAATTTCGGCTCATAGAGCGTAACGTATTTCGAATCTTTTGTGCGGTCCTGTGCAGAAACTATCTATCCGAATGCGACCAAAAGGGGAGGTGCACAACTAGATCATAGAACAATCCTAAATATCAAATCTCAATATTCTACGACCAATAGTTTTTGAGATATGCGAGTTACATACATACGTACGTACATACAGACGGCATGGAAAAACTTGTCACAATAGACTCACCGCTGCACAGTGGAGTATTTGTGTCAAAATCCTGGCCAAAAATATTTTTCATGTGTTTTAACGTTAAAATCATTACTGTTGACTTTTGACTGACTTTTTAGTATTATATACTTCTTAAATTATATAAAAACAGCGTGTTGTCGCCAAATTGGGCGATATATCGCCAAACGACTCGAAGTTGGTTTCTAACAAATGCCTTGTCCGGGGAGTGTCCCTTACTGGGAAGTACTATACTATTGTATAATACAACTTATAAATGTAATAGCACGCGACTGTCGATCTAACGGTCTGGAGTTTTGGGCGATTTTCTCCAGATGTCACGTAAATACGCAATAGAACCCCTTAAAAAGCCCTCCGCCAAAGGCAACCTTCCCGTTAGGCAAATAGCCGTGTAGCTGTGCCTTAACCACAATAAAAATATATAAATGTAATACTTTAATAATACTTATAAATATAATACTAAATCTACTACTTATCCATAATCCATATGGATAAGTAGTATCCATTGATTTATGGATACTACTTATCCATAAATCAATTTTTAACACAAAAATTTTTAGATTTTTCACTTTTGTAAATGTAGTTACTATAGGGATCTTAGTTTTGTAATGACTTCTGAAGATTAACTTTTTCATTCCGATTCTTTTGAACTCTGATATCCGTCTTCACTTAGAATCACTTTTTTTTTTTTTTTTTTTTTTTTTTTTTTTTTGAGAGAGAGAGAGAGAGAGAGAGAGAGGGGGGGACCACCATCGGACCCCTCTGGAAGAAGAAGTTGTAGGGTCTCACTGCTATAAGGCTTGCTCTTTTTCCTTGGCCTTTGTCTTGAGCTGCTAAAAGGACACTGCTTAAAAGAAGCCTCCTTGCAAACCCATAAACTCTCATTCCAAGCTGGAGGAGAAAGTAATTTATTTCAAGCCAGCACTTCAAAATGACTTAAAGAGCTAGCGCGTGCTTCTGTTTACACACTAACACTTCAATGACCCGAAGTCACAGTTGCCAACCTTTGAGAACCAAAAATGGGGAGTTTTTGCTTTGGACACAATTTACGACATAAATGGAAAACTAAGCTGTAAATAGATGGGACTATTTACAGGACTAAGAAAGGGCAATTTTGGAATATGTAAAAATTTTCTTCTTATAGCAAATTTACATCAGAAAAATAAGAAATTACATACTGAATTTAAAATACTGATGTTAAATCTTAGCTGAAATGAAATTTTATATACCTTTATCCAAACACTTGCACATAATTTATAGTTTATGAGAAATACAAGCGCGTATGTTTGTATCCCTTTTGCGATCACCCGTCGAAAAATTATCGAAAAAATAAAAATGGCGCTATATAAATATTATTTTTATGAAAATGGTGGATGTTGGGGGAACATTTTTTTCTTGGAATAGACACTCAATACTGTAATAATTACGATTATAGTTGAAATTAGGCGCGACAAGCCGCGATACCCCTTCAAAACGCTTTTTGAAATGTGGATTTTTGAAAGATAATTAGAAAAAAAAAGTTTACAATTTTTTTAATAAAGTCATATTATTTTTTCAAGCTAATAGACACATATAATTAAAATACATATATTTTACTACAATTATACTAAGTATGAAACCAGTAAATTAATTTAAAGAGCCCGCAAAAAATGCAAGACGAAGTAATAGAAAACGCTGGAATCTCTTGCCGTAAATGAAGAAACTTGCTTTTAAACAGAGTGTTGCATCTTTTGGATATGAATTATGGTCGAAAAACATGCATCTCATGATGCATCAGTTACTAGGCTATCCAAAAACATATATATTACTGTTTTTAAACAAATTTACAATTTTCGCTTTTTGGCCAGGATTTTGATACGAATACTCTACTGTGCGCTGGTCAAAATGAGTTGCAGACGCGTTTATATGATCGTGCATGCTAGCTTACGATGAGATGCATCGCAAAAATTTTTTTAATTAAATTTACAGGTGGTCAAAATCGGTTTTTTCGTCGAAATTTGGCCCCCAAACTTTTTCGGGATCACATTACTTCCTTTACTACGTACAAGACACAAAACTTTAACCCGTAGTACTACGTACGTGACACTTTTTTTACGGGAAATGACGTGCTAAAAGTAAAGGATTCTCGTGGAGCCATGTCTCCCACAACTATTTTTATAGAAATCAAATCTATTCTTCGGGACTGGCAACAGTCAAAACGTCAGAGTTTGGTGTTCCCAGAGCGGGAACACTACGCATTAAAGGGTTAAAGGAAGAACTAATCGACCAGCCACATGTCAATTTTTACCACATCAAGACCCACTTAGGTGTAGCAGGGAAAGAGGAATAGTTTAATGGTATGCATAGCATGTAGTATACAGCGATAGCAATGACATGTTATAGTTAACTATTGAAAAAGGTGTATACAACCTGTTTACTTCTTTACAGGACCACACAAACTAAATTCTATTATTTTAGGGCATTAATTACATAAAATGAATTTTAGAGATGCTCATATCAGTAGGTATCCTGCTGCCATTGCATCCCCCTCTTAACTTTTCCCGCAGTTGCAATTTTTTACCCTCATAAGAGAGTGGCGAGGTTTGTTAACAAGGATGCGATCAACGGGATGCCCTCTTGGTGATTACGATATTATGCTGTATGATATAATTA
>JAWZYV010003904.1:0-12824 GCA_038373885.1 Cheiracanthium punctorium | reverse complement strand
CAAAAACGACAACATCTTGTGTGCTTGTTCCAGAAGAAAGCGCTTATAAATCCTCGTTGAATAAAGGGGGCAGCACCATTGCAGTTTTCAATAGCGCAGAGAAAGGAAAATTTTACGGGTCACAGGACCCAACGCAAACAACCAGGGGATGAGCGGGGCTCGAACCCACGACCGTACGCTCAAGCGGTGAGCGGAGAGGAGGATAGTCGTTTTTGTTCTGTACGGTTTGCTGTTGTAGTCTAATGTATGCGACTCGAACGCCGATGTAGTTGTTCAATTCGGACTGCGCACACCATTTACGGTGGATGGGACAAAATGGTGAACAGGAGGTCTTTGGGGCGAGACAGGCTACCGGTAAGATTTCCGTTACACTAATTTAACATGCAGTTATTGTTCCCTTTCGCATAGTATGTTTATAAAATGCTTTAAGGTCGTTCTTCTATGGACGGTTTGTACATTAAAGTTGAGGGGGGGAGGGAAGGTTCCTTCTGATATAAAGGGGAATTCAGCCACATTTATTGCGAGAGTGAATGCTTCCATCCTCTTTCTGATCGGGTGTCATGCCACTTTTTTCACAAGTAAAAGCGAATATTGCCCCGTATAGGTTGGTTTCCCTTGGCATCAGCCATGATAATTAAGTTTATGAGCGTGTAACATAGAGTGGACATTTTGTAGCTCGAGTTATGCTGTGGAATTACAATATTATTTTGTTGGGGGGAGGGGAAAGAAACTCACTAAAAAAGCTGTATTTTGACAAATAAAATTCGTAGACTGTTCTCTTCTTTATTTCTGTGTTCCATGAGAAGCTTTGAAAACTTTGATTATAATTTGAGATTTCTCAAAAGTTTTTTCAAAATGTGGAAGATTTTGTTTAGGCATCCCGAAAAAAACCACTGAACCTATATATTAATATAAAATTACACGCACACACTTTTTTTTTTTTTTTTAAACATTGGGCAGTCTATTCAGTTGTTTCTATATCCATGCACTTCCATCGTATTCTTCTAGTTTTCAGCAGATGCCGGTGCTGCTAAAAATAATTCAGACAATTCTACAAATAATGGGCAGTTTTTACGGAAAATGATCGGCTAAAAAGTAAAGGATTTTTTTAGAAATCAAACTTATTCCTCGTGACTGACAACAGTCTAAACGTCCGAGGTTTGAGTCCTCACGGCGTTCTACCGCCTATTTATTTTTCCCTCTGTAGAAAACAGACAAAAATTCTAGACAGTCACACCGACAACCAAACCGTTCGGCCCGAAAGCGAGACCTTCAGACTGGAGTGATCTATCGTGTTAATAGTCTTATGCACTCGGCAACAGTGGGGGACTTCATTCTGATGTCATTGAAACGAAACTGAAAATTCTTTTAGATACTCACTCCAGTTGACGTCATCCGAGACACAAAAATATATCTGTGCTAGTAGTTTGCCGGGAAAATTTCTCAAACAATTAGTTTCCTCTAACGTAAAGGATTAAATTGTTCAGAAAACTCAAGCAATGAAATGACTATGAACTCTTTCACTAAGAATAATTGAAACCAAGCTGACTTTTTCTAAGTACTTGTTGAAAGGGATTTGAATTGGAGCGACATTTTTTTTGTCTTTCTGATGGTTGGGAGTCCCTCGAACCTATGGATGATGTTCCATATGGACAGGAGGTTCGGTACACCGTACGAACGCGGGAGGCCACCGGTAGAGAGGAAGATCGAGCCCGGGCAGAGCGGGACCCTAGAAGAGCGGTCCGACGGAGTGAGAGGCGCCCTGTCTTGCGCATGCGATGCTACGCCCAAGTTATGCAATGAGTATTTTTTTATTAATTTTGGTCTTGTCTTTTCTGCGACTATTCTCAATGTCTTGTCTTCTGCGACTATTTATACGACTATTCTCAAAATCCCAAAATCTATGAAATATTAAAAAATTTTTGGCATTTAGAGTTTGAATTAACTTACGTCTATCATAAATCTGAATTTCATTCGATTCCATTGCCATTTTTCAGGAATGGAACAAACATGTACCGAGTTTCACAAGATCACAAATTCTATAAAAACTTTTAAAGTACTTTGACGCCTATGGTTTAAATGACCACCTGTAACGATACTCAATTTTATTTCATTCGCTCGAGTGGTTTATACGTAATCGACAAATTTTTTCACATTTCCTATAATTGTTTTGGAAAATCTCTAATCATTTTTTTAAAAAATCGACACCTATAGTTAAAGTTAAATGATCACCTATGTCGCCCAATTTCATTGCATACGTTTTAGTCGTTAATACGTGGTACATATTTTGAAACGATTTTTGCAAAATCTCAAAATCTAATCCAATTTTTTAAAAAATTCGACCCCCTATAGTTTAAGTTGAGTGACCACATATTATATCACCCAATATCATTTCATTCGCATGAGTCCTTATTACGTGATGGTCGAACAATGATTTCGCATTTCGAAACGATTTTCGCAAAATCCCAAAATCTAATTAAAAATTTTTTTTTAATGAGGTGCTTATAGTTTGAGTGATCACCTATTATGTAGCCAAATTTCATTTCGTTCTCTTTAGTCGTTATTACGAGATGCGGGAACAAATAATCCCACTGTTTGAAACGATTTTCTCAAAATATAATTAAAATATAGAAAAAATTAGGTACCTATAGATTAAGTTGAGTGACCCTCTATCATGTCACCCAATTTCATTTCATTTGTTTGAGTCGTTTTTACGTGATGTGCGAACAAATAAAAAAAACGTCACGGACAGAATGAAAGACAAACTTTTTTTAAGGATCGTACTGGATTCCCAGGTGCTTGAAACGGATAGAGATCGCAAAATTTTTGAATTCCAAGTAATGTACAGACAAAAGTCTAATTTTATTTATATATACATTTGCAAAAATCTTTGAAAATCTTAGGGGGGGGACTGGAAGACTGCTAGGTAAGGCTCAACCCACATACCTCCCCCCCCCCCCTTTTTTTACGGCCCTGCCGCGGACCATATGGAGGTCCCGTATAAACCATTCAAAAACCCATATAAATCTCAATTATACGGCCCGCGACTTCGCCAGCATCCTAAAGTTTGGCCCGCAACTTTCCAAAGGTTGTCCATTCCTAATTTAGGCGTTGAAGAAAGAAAACAATAAGCTCCCAATTGTATGCGCAAATTCTGTCGAGACAAGGTTAGGCCCTGTTGGGGCTAGAGGGAGAGGGGCCTATGCACCAACCCCCCAGCCCCCCGATTGTGAGGGACTCAATTTTTAAAGAAATGTGAATATAGTTTAGGGCCTAGTTACAATATAGTAAATGCCTATTATTTTTTTTTTTCATTTATGAATTTAAAAGTTACAAAAAATCAGTATCCCAATTTTTCCTTTCCATGAATGTAGATCACAGTAGATGAACAATTTCTGAAAAAAGGAAGTGGTAACTAGGGTGGTTGCTAGATTTTGAGTGACTACACTGCAAGTCGCCTTACACGGTACTACACAGTAATCGATGTTTGAGTGGCTCCCTATCCAGAATGGGGCACCAGCAAATAGGAATGGACCGCTTAATATGAAAAAGACATGGTTTTAGTTGTACTTTTAACTCATCAATTTTAATAAAACCGATTTCATGATGTTTCAAATCTCCATAAACATTCTCATTTATCTGGTTTTATGTTTTAAGTTGAACACATTTGAACGGAGTGCATGCAAAATTCACATATTAAATATTTAAATTTAAATTCTAGGTTTACCAAAATGATTAGAAGCATAGGACTACTTGCAAAACGTTGTTACGGCGACAAAAATATTACAGAAAGTTTGTGCCAATAGATCGTGTTTATGAGTCAGTTTTTTGCTTTCTTCTAAGTATTAACTTTCTAAGTCATGAATATGAGTTTTGTAGCTACACCCTTCATCTAATCTTGACAGAGATTTATACGAGAGCAAAAGAAAAAATACATAAAAACAGTTGTCAGAAAGAACTGTTAGAAAGGAAATGTAAACGGTTGGGGGAATTAACTATACTCGGGACAAACTTAACCTGATAGTGGAGGAAAGGCTAGAGGGGCCATTTTACTACTCCCCGCTAGAGATGAGACGGGCTCAGCCCGAGCCCGGTCTCTGTAATTCACAATTGCGTTCGGGCTCGGGCGGGCTCGGGCTCGTGAAAAATTTCTAATTTATTGAACATACTCCGTGAAAACAGATTTTTAAAAAGTGATTCATATGGAAAATAAAAGTACTTATAAAAAAAAAAAAATAGCGGCACGGGTGCCTAGAAGGCGCGTGAAGGACTTTAAAATTTCAGAACGGCGGCTTATATTGCTTAGTTAGTCATGAGATCCGACATTATTTCATAAACATAGATATAAAGAATTAGAAAGTGCATAAAAAATTTGCAACTATATATTTGTCTTTAATTTGCGCAAACGGCAAAATTTATGGTATTCTATCAAAGAATTACTTTGAATTTTATTTATCTTTAGCTGAGATTTCGGGCTCGGGCTCCGACTTAAATAATATTGCTCGGATTAAAAGTCTGCGGGCTCGGGCTCCAAAAAATGAGCCCGAACTCATCTCTACTCCCCGCGTGTATCGCTCCGACTCTCGTTTCTCCCTCCAATTATCTGGCTGTCAACATCACAACGCAACCCAATCACAAGGCAAATCCGCACTATTCAATTCCCGCCAGCACAAAAGAGGTGACGCTTGACCAATAATAATTGAATCGGTGAGTGGAGAAACCACTTCAGTCACAAAAACGCGAAAAATCGTTTTCGATGAAAATAAGCTTAGAAAGGCAAGATGCGTGTTGAGGGCCAAAACGACGTTAGTCTGTTGAGTAGTTTCGTAGATATGGGGCTTCTTTTTCGAACGATGGGCGATAATGATCAAGGGTCGACACTCGAGAATGAATCAATGGTCGAGATTGATCTATTTTAACACTATTATTGGCTATCTGCCTTGCCCTAGGGGCGGTTTTCTAAAAAATAGTTATTCCAGCTTCAATGTTAGATTTTCATCTTCATAATTTTCTGCAAGAAAAGCACTTTTTTTATTCTTATCAATTCATGTTCTTGACTTTTGTATACCATAAATAGGGTTAAACAATAAATGGTGATTTGATTTGCTTTGATTTGATTTGAATGAATACCTTTTTCCAAGTTTTCAGCTGACTAAAAACCAGTTGAGTGCAGAAGTCCGAATCAAATTTTAAATTTTCCTGAGCCTAATGGATGTCGAAATTATGTAATATTTGCATGACAGAAACAGAAATGCATGTTATGACAGAGGAAAAAAAAAGTTTTTAAATATTTGAAAATTTGGAGGAGTTATGAAGTTTTTTCTCTCTCCTGAAAAATTTCCTTTTTTGTGACTGAAGTGGTATCTGCACTCACCGATTCAATTGTTCCAGCGTCTGGGAAGGCGTTACATCTGATTTCTGACTTAATTTCTTAATCCTTCTGATTACTGCATTCAAGTAACACAAATATGCAATTATTTTATAGCAAACACTTTATTTAAGCACTTAATAGATGAAAAACGTATTAGTTCTGTAATAACCTGGGCAAACGGAAAGAACTATTTGAGAGCGGCGGACTCGCACGGTCTACAGCTTTACCTATACTATCACTAGCTTTACCTTCACGCCACTAGCTTTACCTTCACTAGCTTTGCCCCGAGTATAAGACCTCTGTCCAAGGCCCGGTTTAGCATAGTCAGGGCCTGGTCAAGCAAGCTGTAGATAATGAACAAAAAACGGCTAAGAAAACGAATGAATAAGTCGGCACAAAAATTATTTTGAATAACTTTATTTTTCAGAAAAGTGCTTATACTGGGATTCAAAATGACAGTGTCTGTCTCTTAGCCGCACCCTCTGTCATAGGGCATGCACAAACAATTTGTAAGTTGAGTCCAATGAAAAATAGATTTTATCTATGAATTCATTTCACAAGGAACTGCATATGTGGCATATGTCAGCATCACACAACAGGTTTATAAGTATTCGTCTATTATAATTTTTTTTACAAATATATGACAGTTTATTTACAAATGCAAAAAAATCTGATATGAACACCACACGAGTTACATACATATTTTCCGTGCCCTTCAGCTAAACTTATTTCATATAAAAGAGATGCAATGTTGCAATAATAATAAGGTTTAGCAATTTCGAATCCAATATTCGAGATATCGCCAAGCTGGGTTTAGTTTGAAAGATTTATTTTTGGCACTTCATGGGGCGATATTTCATCAAACCCAATAAGCTTGAGATAGCTTGCCTGATTTGGGGCATAGCCAAAAGAGTGATTGACCACTAACTTTTAATGAATGGAAGGTATCCATTAACCTTAATGTATGGAAAGTTTTTTGGGTGAACCCGTCAATAAATTACCCAGTTGACTAGGAATCGAAAAAGTGATGCATAGTTAACAGTTGCAATAGTTCTAAATACAGATCTCAACATTCTACGATTGAAAGTTTTATAATTATACGAAACATGAAATTATTATTTTGCGCCGAATCGGGGGATATTTTGGCAAAACTCGCCAAGGTTGGTGATGGCGACATTTTGGGCATGGCCAAAAAAGCGACTGATGACAGACATAATTAATAGTATATGTAAATAAACAATATTACTGAAAAACAACATGGATTGGTCTGCAGCGTTGTACTAATCAACTGTGACAAAGAAATATTTAATGAATATACATTAACCTTATAACGCGCAACCATTTTCACATCAATACACAAGAACAACTTAGTAGAGTGCCCAAAGCCGAAAAGTACACCCGTTGTTATCTCTGGAGTTAGCTACCAGAAATATGTGTGGAAGCCGCACAGCCGGCTGTGTAAAAAAAAAAAAAAAAAAGGATTTCAGCTCTGCGGCAAGAGATGGGCGATTCGATGCTGGTAGTTGGCAGTGGAGAGATGGCAGGGAGTGCGCTTTTTGGACTTCGGGGACTCTCTCTATATATATAACCCTATTTTCGTGACTAGCAGTTGAAACCGTTGGAAAGAGGTGGTTTCACGAAGCGACCATCGCGCAAAGGGTTAAAGAAAGGTCATATCATTTAAAGTAAGCAGTGAACAAAAATACCGGGAAAAGAAACATGTAAATCCAGTGGATCTAAAAAACAAGAAGGGGAAAAGATTTTCTATTTTTCAATTTACATTCAGCAGTAAGCTGCAACAATAACCGGGACAATACATTGCCGGCAAGCACATCAGTTCCGAACTAAGACCACCCTGCATTGTTGAATGGATTCTCATTCGAGAAATGCAACAAAGCAGTCTCACCTATTGTTTCAGCTAGTCTTCTTTAAGCTTCCAAGTTGCAAGCGTCGAATTGAAATTCTCTTGAAATACTTTATTTAAAAAAAGGAAAAAGCTATTCCTTTGGGCGCATTGGAACTGTACTGAATGATCTACACCCTTAACTATGAGTTTGAGAAAAAAAAGTTGTGGTAAGTTTTCTATTAAACAGCTCTCATAATTTCTAACGCTTCCGATCTTGTTCATCTGGATATCTTCCAGTAAAGTATCTTGGTTGCAATTATCCAAGCTGTACCCTAATGAGTGTAGAGTAAGTACGGCAGATTTTTAGCATAATTTGAATCTAAAGTAGTACTGCACCCCTTGTAAGATATATAATAACGTAACGTTACTTTTCGTGCAATCTGACAACTGTTGTCTTTCTGAAAACGGAAACATTTTGTCCATTAGCAGAATTTACGACTGTGAACAAAAAATAAAAATTTCATTCAAGATAGCCCACTTGCCCCTTTCGTGGGGTAAGTGGACCACTAGTGAATATATTTCAATAGGCTAATGGTAGAATTTGGGGACTGGTGTATGGGTAAAGGTAGATAGTATTTGAATCGTTGGGAGAACTCATTGTTTTTTATCATTGGATAGTTAAGGAAATTCAGTCAAAGTGGTCCGCAATTCCCCGTGGGAGGGGTAAGTGTTTCACCAGCGAAAATTTTTCTACAAGATAAGAGTAGAATTAGGGGCTGGTCAATGAAAAAACGTAAGATAGATATTATTAAGTCTTGAGCGAAGAAATGGTCGGTTTATTTGATACGGTTTTATTTGTGAACTTTGTTTTGTCTAAGGTCATGATCAAAAACAAAATTCAGAAGTTCCACACTTAATCCATTCGCCCCAAACACTGCGGTCATGGACCCAATGGAAACGATCGAGGGCGAGACATTCCCCCTGGAGTCAAACGCGATGCTAGGCTGTACTGAAGGTAAAGACTCTCAAATTTTTAAGCCCGTCTCTCTCTTTCTGTGGAGATTATTATGGAATTTTAAAAGCATGCTTAACATTTATGGATTCATTGATTGGTGTTCGATGTTTTTCTGTGCTTTTTCAATCACTTTACAGGTAGGGGGACTTCTTTTGCCGGTGGGAGGCATCTCATTTTGGATGGAAGGTTCGTAACCTACACCTCCGGGTCAGGCCACTGCATGGTAGCATTGCCCGGGGCGACACAGCCAGAGGAAAGACGACGACTCGAGCCCTAGACATTCCACCAGGAGGCTGATGCGATGCTGGGCCAACGCTATACTGGAGGTAAAGAGTCTCAAATTTTCACCGTTCGTCACTGTCTTTCTGAGGATTACTATGGAATTTTAAATGCATGTTTAAAACTGATAGTTTCATTGATTGGTGTTTGATCTTTTTCCGTGCTTTTTCACTCACTTTGCAGGTAGGGGGACTTCTCTTGCCTGTGGGAGGCGTCTCACTCATGCAGGGAGGTTCGTAACCTATTCCTCCGGGTCAAGCCACTGCATCGTAGCACTGCCCCGGGCGACAGAGCGAGAGGAAAGACGACGACTCGAGCCCGAGGACGAGACATTCCACCTGGAGGCTGATGCGATGCTGGGCCTACGCTATACTGGAGGTAAAGACTCTCAAATTTTCACCGTTCGTCTCTGTCTTTCTGTGGATTGTTATGGAATTTTAAATGCATGTTTAAAATTGATAGCTTCATAGATTGGTGTTTGATGTTTTTCCGTGCTTTTTCACTCACTTTGCAGGTAGGGGGACTTCTCTTGCCTGTGGGAGGCGTCTCACTCATGCAGGGAGGTTCGTAACCTATTCCTCCGGGTGAGGCCACTGCATGGTAGCATTGCCCGGGGAGACAGAGCGAGAGGAAAGACGACGACTCGAGCCCGAGGACGAGACATTCCACCTGGAGGCTGATGCGATGCTGGGCCTACGCTATACTGGAGGTAAAGACTCTAAAATTTTCACCGTTCGTCTCTGTCTTTCTGTGCGTTGTTATGGAATTTTAAGTGCATGTTTAAAATTGATAGTTTCATAGATTGGTGTTTGATGTTTTTCCGTGCTTTTTCACTCACTTTGCAGGTAGGGGGACTTCTCTTGCCTGTGGGAGGCGTCTCACTCATGCAGGGAGGTTCGTAACCTATTCCTCCGGGTCAGGCCACTGCATGGTAGCATTGCCCGGGGCGACAGAGCGAGAGGAAAGACGACGACTCGAGCCCGCGGACGAGACATTCCACCTGGAGGCTGATGCGATGCTGGGCCTACGCTATACTCGAGGTAAAGACTCTCAAATTTTCACCGTTCGTCTCTGTCTTTCTGTGGATTGTTATGGAATTTTAAATGCATGTTTAAAATTGATAGTTTCATTGACTGGTGTTTGATGTTTTTCCGTGCTTTTTCACTCACTTTGCAGGTAGGGGGACTTCTCTTGCCTGTGGGAGGCGTCTCACTCATGCAGGGAGATTCGTAACCTGTTCCTCCGGGTCAGGCCACTGCATGGTAGCATTGCCCTGGGCGGCAGAGCGAGAGGAAAGACGACGACTCGAGCCCGCGGACGAGACATTCCAGCTGGAGGCTGATGCGATGATGGGCCAACACTATACTGGAGGTAAAGACTCTCAAATTTTCACCGTTCGTCTCTGTCTTTCTGTGGATTGTTATGGAATTTTAAATGCATGTTTAAAATTGATAGTTTCATAGATTGGTGTTTGATGTTTTGCCGTGCTTTTTCACTCACTTTGCAGGTAGGGGGACTTCTCTTGCCTGTGGGAGGCGTCTCACTCATGCAGGGAGGTTCGTAACCTATTCCTCCGGGTCAGGCCACTGAATGGTAGCATTGCCCGGGGCGACAAAGCGAGAGGAAAGACGACGACTCGAGCCCGCGGACGAGACATTCCAGCTGGAGGCTGATGCGATGCTGGGCCAACGCTATACTGGAGGTAAAGACTCTCAAATTTTCACCGTTCGTCTTTGTCTTTCTGTGGATTGTTATGGAATTTTAAATACATGTTCAAAATTGATAGTTTCATAGATTGGTGTTTGATGTTTTTCCGTGCTTTTTCACTGACTTTGCAGGTAGGGGGACTTCTCTTGCCTGTGGGAGGCGTCTCACTCATGCAGGGAGGTTCGTAACCTATTCCTCCGGGTCAGGCCACTGCATGGTAGCATTGCCCGGGGCGACAGAGCGAGAGGAAAGACGACGATTCGAGCCCGAGGACGAGACATTCCACCTGGAGGCTGATGCGATGCTGGGCCTACGCTATACTGGAGGTAAAGACTCTCAAATTTTCACCGTTCGTCTCTATCTTTCTGTGGATTGTTATGGAATTTTAAATGCATGTTTAAAATTGATAGTTTCATAGATTGGTGTTTGATGTTTTGCCGTGCTTTTTCACTCACTTTGAAGGTAGTGGGACTTCTCTTGCCTGTGGGAGGCGTCTCACTCATGCAGGGAGGTTCGTAACCTATTCCTCCGGGTCAGGCCACTGCATGGTAGCATTGCCCGGGGCGACAGAGCGAGAGGAAAGACGACGATTCGAGCCCGAGGACGAGACATTCCACCTGGAGGCTGATGCGATGCTTGGCCTACGCTATACTGGAGGTAAAGACTCTCAAATTTTCACCGTTCGTCTCTGTCTTTCTGTGGATGTTTATGGAATTTTAAATGCATGTTCAAAATTGATAGTTTCATAGATTGGTGTTTGATGTTTTGCCGTGCTTTTTCACTCACTTTGCAGGTAGGGGGACTTCTCTTGCCTGTGGGAGGCGTCTCACTCATGCAGGGAGGTTCGTAACCTATTCCTCCGGGTCAGGCCACTGCATGGTAGCATTGCCCGGGGCGACAGAGCGAGAGGAAAGACGACGATTCGAGCCCGAGGACGAGACATTCCACCTGGAGGCTGATGCGATGCTGGGCCTACGCTATACTGGAGGTAAAGACTCTCAAATTTTCACCGTTCGTCTCTGTCTTTCTGTGGATGGTTATGGAATTTTAAATGCATGTTCAAAATTGATAGTTTCATAGATTGGTGTTTGATGTTTTGCCGTGCTTTTTCACTCACTTTGCAGGTAGGGGGACTTCTCTTGCCTGTGGGAGGCGTCTCACTCATGCAGGGAGGTTCGTAACCTATTCCTCCGGGTCAGGCCACTGCATGGTAGCATTGCCCGGGGCGACAGAGCGAGAGGAAAGACGACGACTCGAGCCCGAGGACGAGACATTCCACCTGGAGGCTGATGCGATGCTGGGCCTACGCTATACTGGAGGTAAAGACTCAAATTTTCACCGTTCGTCTCTGTCTTTCTGTGGATTGTTATGGAATTTTAAATGCATGTTTAAAATTGATAATTTCATAAATTGGTGTTTGATGTTTTGCCGTCGTTTTCACTCACTTTGCAGGTAGGGGGACTTCTCTTGCCTGTGGGAGGCGTCTCACTCATGCAGGGAGGTTCGTAACCTATTCCTCCGGGTCAGGCCACTGCATGGTAGCATTGCCCGGGGCGACAGAGCGAGAGGAAAGACGACGACTCGAGCCCGAGGACGAGACATTCCACCTGGAGGCTGATGCGATGCTGGGCCTACGCTATACTGGAGGTAAAGACTCTCAAATTTTCACCGTTCGTCTCTGTCTTTCTGTGGATTGTTATGGAATTTTAAATGCATGTTTAAAATTGATAGTTTCATAGATTGGTGTTTGATGTTTTGCCGTCTTTTTCACTCACTTTGCGGACGAGAGATTCCACCGGGAGGCAAACGCGATGCTGAGCTTACGCTCTACTGGAGGTGAAGCTCTTAAATTTCACCGTCCGTCCCTTTTTGTGTCGAAAATTACGGATATTGATAAGCTTGTTTTGAAATTATAGTTCGAATGACAGGTGTTTAATGTCTGTCCTTTTAATGTAATTAGAATTATGTATAGGCGCCGGAACTTGCAAGTGTTGGGAATATGCCCAACCTTTCATTTTTTAAGGGTTGTCGGATGGCGCTGTGTGTGTGAAGGGGTCGGTATTGAAATGTCCAAAGACAACAGGATTTTAATTTTTCAGCGATGGGTCGCCCAGTTAGGCGCGGAAGAGGAGATCAACAAAATGAATCTCAGCTTGACGTCATCTTTTATATTTGGGCGAGAAATTACTACAGGCTACTGTTTATTTTCATGGAAAAACTAATAGGCATGTAAATTAGCGTAAGGCGATATCTTCCAAATTTGACTAGAAACTGTTAAGTTGCTAAAAAACGCGATTGTTCTTTAGAAAGGAACAGTATAGTGAGCCTATTCCTAAATCATTTGAATGTAATCAGTTAAACGTTTATATGTTAACTATAGACAGTTTATCTACTGTCATATTAATATTTATTTTATAGATATTCTATTTTCAACTGAATATTCAAGAGTAATATGTTCTGTCACTTTAAATGCTTTTTGATTAAAAGAAACGTTTATTTTGGAAACAAAATATTTTATATAGATGGATGATTTGGCTCAACAATTTAATTTAATCTCTAGCCTGTCATTTTTAAATCCATCCGCTGAAGTTATTACTTGGTTTTTT
>JAWZYV010003903.1:0-12324 GCA_038373885.1 Cheiracanthium punctorium | reverse complement strand
TAGAGCTGAAGCAAACCGCATGTATTCGGTACTAAGATACGGATAATCACTCAGACTCGAAGTAACGAATTGTTACTTTTCGGTTGATATCGTTACTCGATCCGAAGGTTTCGGATCGAGCAGCTTCGAACTTCGAATACAGACTGCCAGGCGAGGCGAACTAGGGGGGAAACAGGTTCCAGTAATCGAGTACTAATATCTTCTGTTATTGTTACTGGCAGTTACTGGATATCGGATCGCGGTTTCAAGGGGGAAAATGACTTTCGAGTGTGCATTTCGGATCGACCAGGTTCGAACTTCGAATACAAGACTGCGGGAGGGAGAAAATGAATTTCGGTATTTGAGTAATAGTATGTTCCGTTCCGTTACTAGATACCGGAAGTATTATGGATTCTCGCTGTTTGAAGGGAAAAATCAGTTTCGGTATTTGAGTAGTAGTATGTTCTGGTTGCAATTCGTTTGTGCCGAGCCGGATGGTATCGTTTTGATGAGGTTTGGAAGAATCCGTATGTTTCGTTACAGTTATGGAGATGGATATAGTATCTGCTGCTCTATTGATATGGGTCGTACAATGGGGGGATAGGATCCGGCGTATAGCATGTTCTTATGCGCAGTTGAACTTTTTTTGCGGGGAGGGGGAGGGGGTGTTCTTATAATTGTAGAGGAGCAATACATATAAGAGAAGCATGTTAGTAAGGGGTGCTAATTTCGGGCTTTCTAACATTTTGGTACTAAATAGTGGTGCAATCAGAATTCTTTCTTTCAGGGTGGTTCCGAAGCAGGATTGTGAACTTAACTTTTTCTTTTTTTTTTTAGCTAGAATCGAAATATGAGTAATAAATAACAAATTATTTAAATACACCTTTTAAAAAAATATATTTTTATAAAGTAAACGAATTCACACATTTTTATTATTTAAAATATTATTTGGAACTAAAAAAAATATTTAGCATGGAAACCTAAACACATTTTTTAAGTAATTGTTTAAAAAAATATATAAAAAATTGTGAGCGACCCGGGATTTCTATGCCCACTCCTGCGTAAGCCACTGGTATTAAAATAATTCAATGAAGTTCAGTATGTTTCTAAAATGTCGGCGTTTAGGGGGCCATCTGCCCTATTTTATGGTACATTTTATTCCATGAACTCATGGAATACGCATAGCCCGGTGCAACCATTCTTTCTGTATGAAAGGAGTGATAATTTTTGTTTAAAGAATGCTCTCATATATGCACCCACAGAAGGGGCTAACCCCTTTCATCCCAAAAGTGCAGAAATAGAACTGGAAATATCTTAAAAATAGGTAATTCTCACTGAATTAAACAATTTTAATTTAAAATATGGTAATTTTTAATTTACTTCGAAAAATGGTCCAGCAAAAGAAGTTTTTGATATGAAATAAGAACTCACAAATAATAAAGATATTATGCTTTTAGAGACGCAAAGTAGTTGATATCATACTGAGATCCCCTGCCCTGTGAATTTTATATATGTGGCCCAATCCCTGGATCTCAGTATTCGAGAACCCGCTCCCAGAAAAAACACGAGTCACAAGCTTTCCTTTACACTTTTTATGATAAGAATGAACAGGTTAAACCAGCGTTCAGAATTAAAAAAAGGGGGGGTTGAGAAAAAAAAAGAATGGCATATGTCTTTGGAAGATTTCTATGTGCACTCAGTAATTCGGATAATTTAGCATTGTATAAAACCATAAATGTGTATAAAAACAATCTGTAAATCAGAGAAAATAAGCTCTAAATACAACTTTGTACAACTTCGCTAAAAAAAATTCTTTTTGGTTATGGGTTTATGTATGGGCGGCATATACCCATAACAACACTGTCCCGGATGTGTTGTTATGGGGCACTATATAACACCCTATTACCGATTCTATTAGTAGTAACGAAAGTAACGAGTAACGAATACTTAGTAACGAATAGCGAACATCTGAGTAACAAATACATACGGATACTCATTTTGTCGTTACTTTTACAGCACTATACGACTGATCACATCCTGTAAATTCTACCAGTCAATAGCAAAAAAGTACTTTCCCCTACTAACTTCCAAGAAAATGTTACCCCCGTGTACCCCCCCCCTTCTGTCTTGCTCTGACTATTCATATACCCGAATCTATTATATGTAGGTCTGTGTTTTTATTCCTGTGAAGGAAATGTACGGAAGTCTTTTGTGAGGCATCTTCGAGTCTTCGGACATGGTAGAAGGTCGAAATCTGAACTAACCACTCTTCTCGATACCATACCGAAGAGCGAATGTACAGTTTGCGCGGTCTTTAAAAGAAATTACGCAGATAAGAAGAATTAACCTAATCCCTTGGGCAGACAGCAAGATAAGACGACATCTTCTGAGTTTCTTCATAGGGAAGCATCCAACTCCGATACTGTATTGTCCAGCACTCTTAAAAATATGTACCCACCTGGAAGTGAGAGAAAAAGTTGCTTTGAGATGTGACTTCGGCTATCTGTTCTTTTTAAAAAAAAATGTTAGTGCATTTAAAAAATGAAAGATATACAGTATTCCTCGGTCCCCTTCTGTCCCCCTTAGTTAAAATATTGGGGGGGCGTGTCCCCTGGTCCCCATAGCTTGCGACGCCCATGATTAGAAGCTGTTCAGGATTTTGGGAGAAAGTGCGATAAAAGAACCAGTTTTTCGGCTTTACCATCGGCAAACATTGTCGCACAAATCAGATCCCCGCGTAAAGATTAATCATCGGGAAACGATGAACATGCGAAACATTAAGGATGATCAGTAATGATGTGATGATATGATAACTATCCAAGGTACGGATGATTGGCCAGGTAAAGTCGCAGAGAGGTTGTGGCGACGGATAAATAGCCTCCAGGTGCGGTTTTTTGTGACTATCATGAACGTTCATTAGTGACATACATGGATGTCTATGCATTACACTGCGACATCAAATGTTTGACACTAAAGGACGTCACAGAAGACGTGTATTTACATCTCATTTCTGATGTGACGAAATATAACGTCGCCACATAGTCATTTCCAACATGCTTGTTTCATGGGCGGTGTCCAAAACGCTTTTGGGTCTGAAAATTACCAAAATATCGTTTAAACATTTAGATTTTAGATGTACATGTAGATTTACAAACATTTAGATTCACATATTTTTGAAGTTGCTAAAATAGTTTACAGCATATTTGCGCCACCATTTCAGGCAGATTGATCTAACGGCATTGGAGGCATTCTTTTTCAGAATAGAATTTTTTGGGGAAATCGCTATACACTGAAGAATACATTTAATGTGTTTAAAGTTAATGTCTTTTTAGAGATATATATGGTAATGGTTCATTAAACCTTTTAACTATTTGTCAATTATGATCTATTTTTTAATTAAATAAAATATCTGTTATTTTCAGGTATTGCAATAAAGAAAATATTGTAAAAATCGTGTCTCAAAGTATGTTTTACATAATGAACAAAAATTTGAAACTGAGATAAACTTCTTTTCCCTTTTTTTTATATATCTAATTATTGGCTAGAAACGTTAAAAAAATAGATTGTTTACCAGAACAATTTATCATTTCTATGATTTGCATCATACTAACTTTTTCATAAGTGGAACAATACTGTTAAGTATTTTTGCAACGTAGTTAAAATTACCATTTTGAGCAACTGAAACAAACTCCATTTATCATGCGTTTCCTTATCTCCCGAAAAAGAGGAAATACTTTTGTATTTTCTTTACAAGTTCCGATTTCTCTTTCTAAAATCATTCTAGCGTGAACTTTTCCAGTTCCTAAATACCCCTTTCCAAAATCCGCATTGCAAAGGAAAGGAGGGAAATGGTGTAAGTAATGATTTAGAAAAAGGTTGATGGGGGGGGGGGATGATCCAGTGATGACCTTTGTTGCTGTTTTGATGCCATTTCAACGTTTCGTAAGAAGCAATGTCGGTAGTCCACAGGTCTTGCGGAACTGAAGTTAAAACCTCTAACGTCAAATCTAACTAAGAATCCTCATTTGAGCAGAAAAATATTGTTCTTTTAGAAAACCGCCATTTTGCAATGTTTACGCTCAAAATCGGCGGAAATGGATAGCTTCTGTTGTTTGAATGGTACAAACAAAAGATGTATTCGCTTTGTTCTCCTTATTGATGTTTATTAGGAGCAGTTAGGAACAAAAAGAGTGCAGTGATACTGTTCGCGATTTCGGTGCATAAAGAACCCATTTGTTGCCTAATGCTTCGAGAATAAAAATGTACGAAGAATGGTTCTTTTGTCTTTCTGCCAATATTCACCATTAACAACTCCAACAATAAGTCAGCTTTCGCCTTGGAATGTGAAATATTAAATGAAGTTGATTCTGTCGAAAGCGTTTCCAGTTGGAATGTTAAATATTTTCAGCTTTTGGTGAAATATAGCAGTAATGTTTAAGCATAATTAGCTCACAGAGATCTGGCTTGTGTTTGAATGCTAGTTCTAGGTAATTAGTTCCGCATAATTATTACATGGTGCTGTCAGCTTTCTCCTTTATTGGAGAATAAAATATTCATGTAAATAAACACGAAATGTTTAAAAATGATAAAGGAAAAAAAAAAAAAAAAGAAAAGAGGTAAAAAGACATTGAAAATAGCCCAAATACCGAGATTTGGAATGTGTCAAAAAGAGGAAGAATATTAATTCAGTAAGTTACATCATAAACAAAACCGTAGCCAAGGGGGGGGACAATGCGGGTTTGTTCCCCCCCCCCCGAGATTTTAGTCAATGCATTAGTATTTTTTTATTTGCGTCGATTTTGGAGATAAATTAAAGAAGTGAAAAACTTTTACTGATAAATATCCCCCTCCCCACAAAATTTAATATAAGTGCTACATATCCCCCCCCTCCCCCCGGAATTTTTTTCTGCCTATAACCTTGATCATACGTTCAACTTGTCATAATGCTTTTTGATTCGTTCATAACATAATGTTTAAAGCAACATTACTCCTTTTTAAAATAAGCATATTAAAAAAATTTGACATGACAAATAATACAGAGAAAGTCGTGTGAATAAAGTAATTTTGAATAAGTGCTTTTAATCCTTTGGCAGCTGAGGCGTTAAAAAAATTTCCTTTTACTGATATCCAGTTTTTACTGAAATACACTGTTAGACTTTTGATAGTTAAAATGAAGGCATATCACATATATTAATTATACATTAATACGGCGATTAGCAGGATGCAAAAAAAAAAAAAAAAAAAAAAAAAAAAATGGAATTAGGGTGAACTCTATTTATCAGGCGATAGTTTTTACAGGAATTGTAATTACTATAGTTTATTATTTTACCAACATTTGCACCATGCTTGCTAACTGTACTGGATTTTCGGGGAAACTTAACAGATTTCGGTCATTTCTCATGACCCATGCTCTCCATGAAAAATCTCCCGCCCTTTTTCTGCATTTTAGAAAAAAAAAATCCCTAAATTTATTTGATTTTGGTAAATTTTCCTGTTGTCAGTCGGGAATTGGCACTCACAAGCAGTGGAGTTTGTTCTCCGGAATTCAGCATTTTATCGAGCAATGGAAAAACTGCACTGAGAATAATGCTGAAACATTCAAATTTCAATCTTTTCCCATCCTTCTTGGGAATGACTCCTTTTAATTCATCATTTCTTTACTAAAATCTCCAATGCCGTAGGATTAAAAGTTGACCTTTATTTTATATTTATTTAACCTTTTAGATTTATGATGATTAAATGCACTTCTAAGATTTTGGAAGTTGAAATTGATTTTTAAAGTGAAATTTACTTTAAAAATTTGCATAAAAACTGTGTTCATGAAGTTGTTTCTGGGAATAATTTATAGAGATTACAATATTGTATTTCTCAGACTTAAAATAGTAGAATTTGTAATAATTTTAACATTATTGATTAAAATTAATAAAATGTACTTCTAAGTTAGGCGAGAATATATCTAGTGTAATTATTAAATGATTTTTTACTAATGCTGTGGTAAAAGTATAACTATTAATATCAAATCTGCTAGCAGAAAGATTAATTTTAAGTCTTTAAAAAATATTCCATTTATAATTGTATTTATGAAAAATCCCCTCCCCCCTACGATTAATTTCTAGACTCAAATGCCGGTACACGGTGCAAATCTACTGGATTTTTTCCCAAGAATGTTAGCAAGTACATGTTCTACAATGTTTTGCCATTCGACATTTTATCAATGCATGACTCAATTTCTTTTTGCGATTTTACGGTTCAACATATTACGATTTTATTGAGCCCACGGTTTAACCTCAAATGTTGGAAAAATGTTCCGGCATTTCATAAAGCAGCCAACTTTTTTCGTAGAACGCTTTGGTCAAATAATGCACCAAGCATTTGTAGCAGTGCGTGCAAACAAAAATCTGCGAACTGTTTTTCTTGTCGAAGGGAGAATAAACAACAAACCTAAAAAAATATATGTAAACAAAACAAGTCACCAGAGAAAAGCGGAATAAGCAAACCGCAAGAAAAATAACTTTCTGAAGGAAAAAGGTTTAGAGGAATTTTATTTGATTTTCCAACGGTAGAACTCCCCCGAGTTCTAGGATCTGCTTTTCTGCCGGCATCTCAGATCAACCATTCCTAGATTAATTCTTTTTTCCTTTTTTTTTTTTTTTTTTTTTTAAACTTTCTCCTGCGAGGCCAGCCCACGTTTAAAATTTTAGAAGCTTGGATGATTTCAAATCTCGTCCCGGGATTGGAAAGTGGGAAAGCGAAGTTATATTAAATGAATTAATACTGGAGTGAGTGCGGAGTGATTGGGATGCATTAAGGAATTTTTTGTTGGTGCTTACGTAATACGTTTCGTAAATTAGGTGTGAATTCCTGAACCAATAAAAGATATGCACTGAGGAATAAGACTGGTAAACTGTTAAATTAGAGATAAGTGAATTTTATAAGATTTTTTCCCTTTTTCTTTTCTTCTACTTTTTTTTTTTTTAAGGAGAGAAACTTAGTCTTTTGTCAAAATAGAAGTAGTTATGTATTATACCTTCGACCTCCTTAAAACTAATCAAGAATTTGTAAAATAACATACAGAAGTAATTTTTTAGTTATTTATTTATTTTAATTTTATTATTTCTTTTATTTATGTGTGTGTTAGTTAAACAGAGTTCTTATCTAATTTTAGCCTTTAATCATCAGTTTTTTAAGGTTTCTCCCTTTGGAAAAAGGAGTATAGAGCGTCTATTACTGTTGCACTCAATAGATTTTCCCTACATTACGGTCTACGGGCGGTAATTTCATGATAATGCTGTTTAACCCTTTAACGCGCAGTGTTCCCGCTCTGGGAACACACAACTCTGACGTTTTGACTGTTGCCTGTCACGAAGAATAGACTGGATTTCTATAAAAATAGTTGCGCGTGACACGAGAATCCTTTACTTTTTAGCACGTCATTTCCCGTAAAAAAGTTGTCACGATTAATTTTAAGAGCACTGACATCTGCTGAAAAATTGAAGAATGCGAGACAGCTGGCTGTGCCGGCACAGCCAGTCTGCGTCAAAAAAGTGTATCTAGATCTGTGGCACGCGATGAACAATTAGATCTTCCGCCATCTTGCTGGTAGTTAATTCAAGCGATGGCAACGGCTGCCCTTTTTTCAGCATTGGGAAAGGGTTGCGCCTCAAAGAGTTAAAGATATTGCTCTAAATCAGCGGTTCATAACCTTTCCTCTTCCTGCGTGAACCCTTTCAGAAATTAAAGAGAAATAACAAACTTCTTGTGTAGTGGTTGTTTGGTGATACATTATTTTTGCGGGCCCATTTATACACCTCTTGAACCCCTAGGTTTTCGCCTGTTGGGAACCATTGTTCTAAACTATTCAAAGGTGCAGGTTGTTCCATGTTGCTGAATGCGTGGTGACCCTAATACCGTGGTGATAACTAAACCCTCGTTTAAAAATTTTACTTTGTGACAAATTTATAACGTTAATTCTCATACATTCTTACACTGAAATTACATTTAGAATATTTAGCCACTCATCCTATGAACAGTGGCTCCATGATTTCCCTGGTCCGTAACATTTATTACTGGTTCATATACATGATTTTATAAAAATTTCAAAACAAAAGGAATTACATGAGCAATACTGATTTCCATTGAGAGTTGAATTAAAAAATGTAAATACATATTATAAAAATATTAAATACAGATTAAACTATATGACGCGTACAGGTAAAATTAGATGACAGGTTTTACTAACAGGTTACAGGTGCGACTAAACGAGGAAAGTTCGCAAGAGAAAAATGTAAATAAACCGTTACTGGTCCAACAGACCGACACATTTTGTATTATACTGGTCCGTTATATATTTTTGTGGTCTAGGGCCAGCGGGCCACTGTTAATTTCGAGCCTTGCTTATACCTGAGATTTCTTTAACCCTTTGAGGTTCAACTCTTTTTTCAGCATTGGGCAATATATCCAGCTGTTCTCACATTCTTCCATTTTTCAGCAAGTGTCAGTGCCGTTAAAAATAATCGTCACCATTTTTTTACGAGAAATGACGTACTAAAAGTAAATTATTCTCGTGGAGCTATGTCACCCGCAACTATTTTTATAGAAATCAAATCTATTCTTCGTGACTGGCAACAGTCAAAACGTCAGAATTTGGTGTTCCCAGAGTGGGAACACTGCGCCTCAAAGGATGAAGTAATATGCCATAAAAATCGGAAAAAGAAAAACAAATTCTATGCTTTCATTCCTTCTAGTATTAAAGAAAAGCAAATTAAGCCCCCCCCCATTAAATCTATGATTAGTACGAACGAGAATATTTTATTCTAGATTTGTGTGCGCTTTCTAAACATAACCAATTCGGAATTTATTTCGGTATAGAAATCATAGGATCCCCCCTTTTCTGTCCCTCTCCCAAGGTGTTAAAAAAAAAAAGTCCGGGAGGCGAATTTAAATGTCGGAAAGCAAAATCAATTTAGGAAATCATGTAAAAATACTCGGCTGCTTTTGAAACTTCTCCGGTTCCAGTCAAGAATTTCAGCTTTCCAATGAACTCGAGCAATCCCCCTACTTATTTTCGACGTGAAAGTTACGACGGTATTTCTTTGATAAGCTAAAAATATTCATAGTCTGAGTTGCTAAGTAGTACTAGATGATTTTGGATGGAAAGTTGGAATTTATGGTAATTTCAGTGAGAAAAAAAAATTCCAGACTGATTGTGTACTTTAAGGGATTTTTTAAATTCTTGCGAGGAATTGAAGATGGTTTTTCGGAATTCAGGCTGTTATGTTATCGGAATAAATTAACTATTTTTGTATCTAAAGCATGGTTTTAACTTAAAATGAAGCGAATTCTCTAGGACTAGGTCCTTTTCCACGGACGTATATAAAGGGAAAGGGCAGTAGCATAGCCAGAAATTTTTCATGGTGAGGGATTACGACTACTGCAACTCACATACATGCATATGTGTGTGTGATAAAGGAGTGAAGAATCTACATTTTGTATGGCAAAAAAATTCCTCATGGGGGGGGGGGGTTGGCCGGAGCCCCCGGGAAGGGAGGGGGAGAGTAGACAATTACAAGGCGAGCCTGGGTACTGAACGCGTGGAGGTGTTGTGACGTCACAAGAGAGGATGGACTTTTCTCCGTTAAAAGCATTAGAATCATAGGGAAAAGTAGAAGAAACTAAGATGTTTTGTGCCTTTTTTGGATACTAATGGTAAGTCAGCAATCTCTATTCTTAATACGACATACTTGATAATAGTTATTAAGCTATAGAGTACATAAAAATATAAAATTGCCGTATTTTGCGTTAGTTTTATTGATTTCTGTTCTTTTGTTCTAGCAATCACCATGCTTCCGTTTGCTGCGTCCCAGGCTAATTACAAAAGAGGAGAAAATGTAAAAGTTTTCACTTTTCCCAAAAAACGAAGAAAAGCGGGCCGAATGGACTAAAAATATTCCAAGAAAAAATTGGTCCCCAGGAAAAAATACGTCTGTTTGTATTGAGCATTTTCGAGATGAAGATCTTTTAAAAGACGATGCTATTTTAAAATCAGATGGGGCACTTTTAACTGTAAAAAGAAAGCATTATAAATTAGAACCGAATGCTATCCCGTGCATTTTTTCGAGTTTACCAGCCTATATATCCGATATTACCAAAAAACAAGAAAGAACTGATCCTACTAAAAGAAGAGAAAACGTTTAGGAAAAAGATATTGAGGAAACCGAAAAAAATAATGCAAAGGAAAATATAAATTATTTTGAAGGTATCAAGAAATGTATCAAGAGTTTCATGGCAATTCTATGTTAAGAAAATTTCACCATTAATTATAAATTAAACGCAGATCCCCTTCCACTGCACATACCAAGTAGCTTAAGGTTCAATGCGGATCTCATGGTTGATTTATTTATTTAAAGAAAAAAAAAAAGAAAAAGAGAGAGAGAAATCTATTTGCTGGATACTTAGAAAAACAAAAATATAGAAGGTATTTATTAAAGAAATATTTACAACTAAACGGTTTATCGGAATTTGTTGAAAATTCTGAAATTCAGTATGAACACAGATTTGGAAATTGACTCAAAAAAGAAAATGTATTACTGCAATATATTTTACATGAAAACCCCTGAGAGCATTTAGGCAGTTTTACATATTCAAGATTTATACTCACTAATTTTTAAAAATATTTAATTATGTATATTTCAAATGTCTCAATGTGATATTGAAAGTCTTATCTAGAAAAAATTAAAGCAAACACTTGTAGTGCTTTCATGAAAAACTTTATAGTATTTGTAAGGTTTGGGTAATAAAAGCTTTTACTTTTTATTTTCTTGTTTTTTGTGCTTTAATTGCTTCTAATAAAATTTGACATTAGGAGTCTGTATAACATAATTATATATAGTATGTATTGTACAAGTTTTTAAAATATTAATTGTGGAAATTTCTGATTATATTCCTCGTGCTACCAATGTTTATTGACATTATTGATCAGATTTCTTCCATAGAATTCAATACAAACTCTTTGAAATCCCATCCTCTCTTGTGACGTCACGAAATGGCTTAAGATGACTATTTATGAATCTGGATATTTTTAACATCAATTCTTTCAAAAAGCTTATTAAAACGAAGCAAAACTAAATAATGTATTTCAGTTTTTAAGTAAAATTAATAAAAATTATTATTTTTACTTAAAATTATATTTACTTTTACTTACTTAAAAATATGACTTTATGCTTATACAACGTATAAATTTAATCCATATACATATTATTTTAGATAAATGATAACATTGAGTAACCATTATATTATTTAGAATGTATTTGCTAGCCCGAAATGCAAAACATACTGCATACAATGCTGAAACTGCTTTAAATTCAGTACCAATTTATTTCATTAATTTCTGACAAAAAATATTGTTGATTCACTATTATTTAAGAACAAAGTGTTGTAAAACGAAAATGCTATTTCAATGCGTCATAAAAAATTAAGCTACTCGTATTTATTGGCATTATTAATTCCATTACTTCCATTGAACTCAATGCAAACTGTTCCAAATCCCATCCTTTCTTGTGACGTCACGAAAACCAGTACCCAGACCCCCTCTTGCTTTCTCCTCTCTCTTTCTTCAGTCGCGGCGACCCCGGGTTGGCCCTCCTATCCGTTCCCCTTGGCTACGCCACTGCATCATATGTTTTTGTCGGCAATCATTACTCTTTTAGCATGATAGTATGATGCTTGGGTTCTGAATTTTTTGCTCAAAAATAAATATTGATATAATTAAAGAAGACATTTTTAAAAACATACATAACTACGTAAATAAATAAATTCACGACACAACGTTATATCTGTTAAAAATTTTGATTTATTTCCAAAAGAGTTTTTAATTGAGTATTACAACGTAAAATATGCAAGAGAAATTGTGTAAAAAATAAAGAATTCAAAGTAGAATCGCATTTATTCTCAGCCTAAAGCTCGAAACATAGTAATAATTCAAGGTTAAATCTTTGGCATCACAGAGAGTTCTTGCTTCACTACAGTTCGAACTAAGCAGTTCAAGCTCAGTTTGAAAAAGAAGTAGATATGTTTGAGTAGATGAGTAAATAGGCAATAAACCGAGTTTTCTGGACAGCGCGTACACGCCATAAGTTGCTGCTGCAGCGAGGCCCCAGAACATTAGGTTACCTTTAAAGGTTGTCGCCATTTTAGATAACTCTACATTAGTTTTAAACTGACATTACTATTTCCAAAGAATGCATTTGTTTTAAAATACATCATGTAATTGTTTAAAAAAAATAAGTGCGAAAACGCCAGTCTAAAGCATTGTCCATATACATACTACATTGTTGAACTATTGTTGGA
>JAWZYV010003901.1:0-12469 GCA_038373885.1 Cheiracanthium punctorium | reverse complement strand
AACTGTATATAAACAGTCAGTATTAACCTGAACATCCATTTTAAATTTCAGTAATATTTAAATAATAAAATTTAATCTAAAATAAAGCCATTAAAATAAAACCATAAAGCGTAATGGCGGTTCCACCACTCGAAGCTCCCGCGCGAAATACTGGCAAAGGGGTCTCCAAAAGTTTAATAAAGGAACAAACGCTCCCGATTCGCTGGAGGTAAACGTTAGCGAAACCGTGACGTCACGGATGAATCTACTGCTCCGGATCATCAGACGGCGGGGTTACCATATTGGCATCCTTTATCGCGCCAAAAATAAAGCGCACCAAAGGGACCATACTAAAGCTGTACCAAAAAGGGTCCACTGGTTGCATAGTTTACATAGCTGTACAACTAAGTTGCTGAATCCACTGAGGTTTTTTTAGTTAAAAACATTCCACTGGTTGCATAGTTTACATAGCTGTACAGCTAGGTTGCTGAATCCACTGATGTTTTTTTAGTTAAAAACGGTCCACTGGCTGCATAGTTTACATAGCTGTACAGCTAGGTTGCTGAATCCACTGAGGTTTTTTTAGTTAAAAACGGTCCACTGGTTGCATAGTTTACATAACTGTACAACTAGGTTGCTTAATCTACTGTATTTTTTTTAGTTAAAAACGGTCCACAGTTTGCTCATTTTAAATTGCCCGTTACTGAATTTGCAGACGTTCTTTTGGTTAAATATGGACGTTTTATTTTGTTTTAATGCTTTTGTAAGTGGAATATATGTGCAATTTTAATATGTTAAAATACTTTGACTTTGCTGATCGTGCAAAATGGTTGGCGACAGTCTTTACATGGGGTGCGCACCGTCTTTTATGATTTTACCTCATTTTCTAACCTAAAATATCCAGGATCCAGGTAAGTTTAGAGGAGATGGAGGTCAATATAATGTTTTGTATTGTGAAATATTTCCAGGACTCCCATCGACATACATTATCGGACACCCAGGCCCCGGATATTTTAAAAAACCATTGCACAATCTTTCCTAGTAGATTATTATTTAAACTGAACCTAATTAACGTGTCTCAAAATATTTTACATTACACAGACATTTCCCCAAGGCCTCAGCAAGCAAACAATTTTGGTGAGTGGTAGGGATCTGTAGGGCTAAAATTAAATTAACTGATCTCTAGAATCAATGCAAATAAACTGATAATGTATTTACTGAAATTTTGGAGGGGGTGTGAAACCCATATGATCCTCCCTCCTGGTTACGGCCTTGCACGTTTCTATAAAATCTCGAAAGCTACTTTTAAGAGTTCTTCAGGTTAATGCTTAAAATATTTCATATGAATGAAATTCCTTGAAAAAAGTTCAGCAAGAAAGTTCTCTCATTTTTTTTCCCGCTGAAAAAATATCAGAAACAAAAGTTTTTTGTGCAAGAATATTGCTGTAAATTCACTGAAAATTTATTTTATAAATTAAGCATGACTAAATTTGCACGTTTTTACACAAATTGCAGTTATTTTTATAAAATTAAGAGATGTATGTAAATTTAATTACAGTTTAACTTCAATATCTTGAACATCAAAATTCTTGATAGCTCGAATAAATGTATTTTCCTTACAAATTGAATCTCGCCCCACCAGTGGCATAGTGCTAGCGCTTTGAACAAGGAGACGGAAGGTGCCTGGTTCGAAACTAGGTCTCGTCCGCCGACCTAACCTTTTGCAGTTTTCCATAGTTTTTTTCCGAAACTTTGCTTAAATATGGGTTAGGACCCCTTAGAAAGTCCCCCACGAAGGGCAATCCTACCCCCGGCCTAGATCCCTAGTGTAGATAATTGGCCGTATTCTACATTTCCATTTACAAACTGATTCTCTTTAATTTGAACTCGTTACTACAAAAACTCTAGTATTTCTGTCCAACATGTTTTGCTGTAAAAATATTAATCGAATTGTTAATTTATGTAATATTGATATATTAAATCACAATAAAGTGAGAAAAATGCAATTGAAATGTTGGTAAAATCATACAAGCCGGTGCGCACCCCATGTAAACACGGTGACAGTCGCTGGAGCTTGGCAACCGCCACGCTCCAGCGACTGTCGCCAACCATTTTGCACGATCAGCAAAGTCAAAATATTTTAACACATTAAAATTGCACATACATTCCACTAAAAAAAAACATTAAAACAAAATACAATGTCCATATTTAACCAAAAGAACGTCTGCAAATTCAGTAACAGGCAATTTAAAATGAGCAAACAGTGGACAGCTTTTAACTAAAAAAACTACAGTGGATTAAGCAACCTAGTTGTACAGCTATGTAAACTAGGCAACCAGTGGACAGTTTTTAACAAAAAAAAGAACAGTGGATTAAGCAACCTAGTTGTACAGCTAATGTAAACTGGGCAAGCACTAGCCCATTTTCAACTAAAAAAAAACATCGGTGGATTAAACAACCTAGTTGTACACCTCATATAAAGTCAGTATGATTAGAATAGCACATAAATAGCACTTACGAAAACATAAACACATCAAATATCAATTTAAAATTCACATTAAAAACCTTAAACATTGCAAACATTCATTAAAAAAGAGCACTTACCTTAATTTTTTTAAAAATAATTGCTCAGAAATGTCCTTAACACCCACCGGCTTGAACGTAACAGTCGCAACACCAGCATGCTTTCTATTTACTTTTATATTGATACTGCATTTCTAACAAACACACACACCAGCCGATAACGTAAAACCAACATGCTTTCTTTTATTTAGCTTTATATTTACACCCTATTTCTAACAAAACACACACACACTTTCTTTTCATACAATAACATAACACATTTCATTCCCTTCCATCCATAACAAACATGAAACAATTTCAAATTCCCGACGATGTACAGGTTTTTTATGGTTGCCAGCCTAAATAACCGTCGGCAAGATACTTCACTCCCGCTGAGCATCGCCTACGATTGCGCCAGAACCAATGCCAAATCAAACATGTAAACAAACATCAAAATGTAAACAGCACCGCATACGGAATATAGTCCGAAATGTTTATAGGTAGAACCACTTTACAACAAAAATTTTCTTTTGAGAAAAACGATTTTGAAGGCGCGCAGTAAAGTGGTATACCAAAACTTTATCGCTTGTTTCTATGGCTTTAACCCTCCCACTGTCAACCCCGTGTTCGTCGAGATTGCCTCTCAAATTGACAAGACCGACTATAGTCACTAATTGAAGATTCCTTCAAAACCGCCTAAGCCGTGTTTTGTCGCTTTCTATTTTTGCTTCTCAAACTGGCAAGACCGTCTCCGGAAATTGTTCCTTCCCCCTCTGAGAATTCGTGAGAACGGAGAGGCAATTAGCTGCCACAATGTGGGGTGTCCTGCAGGCCTGAGGGTCCACTGTAGTATCGGCGGTGGAGTTTTTTTCAATGGCTCTGACACGACGGACCCTGGTAGTGTTATCAAAAGAAGACGAATGGAATTTTGATCCCCTCCAACCTAATTACTGTCAAGGTTGTCTTCAAATTTCCCGTACGCATAGCTGGGGAATGTTCGTGCATCCATTAATTCAAAATTAGGGAATAAGAATTTAATTATACAGAAAGCATATTAGTCAGATCTGTTGATTTCTTTCTTCTTTTTTAAATTGCTTGCTTTTATATTTTACTTGCAAAATTTTCCACTACTGAAATAGGCATCAAAAGACAAAGTTTATAGCTCCGTTTAAGATACATTTAATGTATTTTTAAAACACCTTGGCAATAATTATTATTGAGGAAGACACATGAATATTTTTATAACAATGACGTAACTGTGGAGTATCGAAACTTGAAAGTGCTTTTTATCCCATTTTAACTCCTTCTTAAGAAGTTGATGATGAATCATCTGTGATTTCGATTTGTCTGCTTGTCTGTCTCCTAATTGCTGTGGACATGGAATTAAGGATTTGTACGAAATTTTAGAGATATTATGAAAGGAGAGTGGAAAAAGCGAACAATATTAAAGATGTCATTTTTTATGGAAAAGAACTTCCTCTGTTTTCTAGCGTTTGCTGTAGGGAAAGGCTTTGTGGTATATTGAATTTTTTGCTCTATTTTAGCACTAAAATGCTTGATAGTCTGGAATAGAAACTTTTAAGTAACAAAAAGCGCTTTTAAAAGTACTTTTAAAAGTGCTTTTCCAATTCCCCTCCACCACATAATATTTACAATAATTTTAGAGGTATATTTTTTAAGGGGGAAAAAACAGTGTTTTGGTGCATATTTTATTTTGAAGGCTGTAAAAATCTTACAGAAATAACAATTTTACATACGTAAGCCAGACAAATTCTGTGTCCGTATGCGAGGGATTTCTGTTTTGGTTTGAGCTTCGGCAAACCTACACGAGGGAGATCTGGTCCAGGGAGATACCTTGGTCGGGAGACTTTTTATTAACCTCACACCTGGAGAAAACTGACCAAAATTCCAGACAGTTTGATAGCCGGGTGGTAGGCCCTAACACGGGACTTCCATATTTCAGTCGTCTACCATGTTTAGTGTCTTTGTCTACATTTAGTGTTATATCTTACCATGGCACTCGAAATACCCCATGCACGTTAACATTCATAAAGAAACTATGCAGTTAAAGGTCTAAATACTTCAAAACCTTCTCAATCACTCTATCACTTTACAGAGAAAGCTTATTTTTCTGGCTAGTAAAAGTCATCTCTGAGACACCCTCCCAACCACAAATGAAAATAACCTCAAATAAGTTCCATTTTTTGTAGTTTCCAGAATTCATAGAAACATACCGATCCCCCCCCCCCCTAAACTTATTGAGCTGCTGCGCTTCTGCTTACAGCAGACCCACTTATTAAAAAATATGTGTGTGTGTGTATATATATATATATATATATATATATATATTCTTAGAAGATATTATTCGCATTTTGCCAGCAGTGGTGATTTAACACTTGAAATTATGAGACATCATTAAGAAACCAAAAGTTCTTTAATTAAAATAAATATTATAAAGTTCAAATACATTCACGCTCGCTGAGCGTCTTACAGAACTAGCATACACAGAATATACAGATACGTACAATTCACATGTGCAACAGTTAATTTGCATAAAACAAGGTTCTGACCGGCCAATCAGAAACAAAATGTCTCCGTTACTATGGAGATATGCTGCAGCGATCACGGCTCATGAGAAAAACCGAAAGAAGAACCGCGGGAGAAAACGTGACGTCACGCGGCGAGTAAAGTTGCCGACGAACTTCAGCGAACGCCGGAGAGGGGAAACAAACGCGCGGGAGGCTAGCAAGCGGCCCCCTCTCATGCACCGTGATCGCAGCAAAAAAAAAGTACATTATCAAAACATGAAAAAAATTTAAAATTACTTTCCCAAAACCTTTACACATTTAAATTCAAAACATTTTAGTATATATATATTAAACGATGCAACACAATACAATAAACCTTATTAGACGTATTCTGCAGAATTATTTACAAACACACAAGTTTTTTTTTTTTTTTTTTTTTTTTTTTTAAATCACAAACCACAAATATTCCTATGCAAGAAAACAATATATTATACACTTCGTTCAAATATAACCTCACAAAACTTATTCAGTCCATGTTTGTGGAGTGGCTTCGTAAATACATCAGCTAAGTTCTTTTTACTATGAACATATCTAAGTTCAAAAAGTCCATCATTTACTAAATCCCTTATAAAGTGTAGTTTTACGTCAATGTGCTTAGATCGAATATTCTCAATAGGCGATTTTGCATATCTAATCGCGGCCTCATAGTCACAAAATATCTTATTGTCTTTTAATTGTAATTCAGCAATTCCCAATTCATTACATTCATCTAAGATGTGTTTTATCCAACTAACTTCTTTAGAAGCTTCCGTTAAAGTAACAAATTCCGATTCCATGGTAGAAAGACTTACAAACTTTTGTTTGAACGTACGCCAAATTACGGGCGCATTACTCATGAACAGCAATATCCCACCCATAGAAATGCGATCATCTCTATTGGATGCGAAGTCTGAATCACTATAACAGTTAATTTCTACATTAGTTACATCTGACAAATTAAGTTTATAATCTCTTGTATATTGAACATAACCCAATAATCGCAATAATGCGTTCCAATGCTTTACACCGGGGTTTTCTTGGAATTGTGCTAAAATATTTACAGCATAACAAAGGTCTGGTCTCGTACGGTTCGCGAGATACGACAAACATCCCACAACGTTTCTATATGGTAACTTTAACATTTCATTTCTTTCCGATTCTGATGCAGGACTGTCCGTCTTTGACAGGATACAGCCTTTAACAATGGGGAGAGTTGATAGTGGGAAATTAAAACTTTTGTATTGTTCGCAAATTTTATCTATGTACTTGTGTTGGTGTATGTATAACTTTCCAAACTTTTCTTCAAATTCAATTCCTAGAAGCATTTTTGTTTTTCCTAAAACAGTGATATCAAATTCATTTTTGAACAAACTTACAATGTGGTTGACGCAGTCCAATGTTTTTCCAAAAATCAAAATGTCATCGACATACACAAGAAGAACAACATTATCACTATATACGTATGTACAATTACTCCATTCTAGTCTTTTAAATTTTAATTTTTCTAGTGTTCGGTCAAGTTCACAAAACCATTCTTTACCGCTCTGCCGTAAACCATACAAAGCTCTTTTAAGTAGGCAAACGTGATCAGGATGGTTGGGATCTTTGAATCCCTGTGGCTGATACATGTAAACTTCTTCCTGTAGAGGTGCATATAAATACGCACATTTAATATCGATTTGACAGTAACACCAATTAAAGAAACATACAAGAATTGAAAAGAATAGTCTGATTAATGAAAAATTAACTACCGGACTAAAAACTTCGTCATATGTGTCGTTTCTATATTGCGCGAATCCTTGCGCTACAAGTCTGGCCTTATATTTTACTATCCTATTATTTTCATCACATTTCAAATTATATACCCAGCGGTTCCCTATAATTTTTTTATTATCAGGTTTAGGGACTAGTTCCCACACATTACGCGCATGCATCATCTTTAATTCTTCGGCCATAGCACACTGCCATTTTTCGACTTCCGCAGACGACATACATTCATTATAATTACTGGGAATTTTTATTTCTATATTAAGCGCTTCGGGTTGACAATTGTCCGTTGTTTCATCTAAATTTATTTGATCTGTCACTTTTCCTGAATAAGTGTTCTTACCACTAAAATCAAACAGATTACTATCAAATTTAATGTTATGCGCTTTACAGTATTTCTCTACCTCATTACCGGATCTTAAACGCATATTTTTACCCTCAATGTTATAATAAATATCAACTCGCGTTTCATCCTTTCGTGGAACAGCACGTCTAATCCAAACGATGTTTTCATCTGGGGGGAGGGTGATTTCACCATGCGTTTGCTCAAGACTGGCTAAATCCATATCATTTTTTTGAAAATATACAAATCTTTTATTACTCTTACTGGGTTCCAGTTCGGCTTCCACACACTTAATTCTCTCACTAAATTTAACATTTGATGTTTCTATTACTTTATTTTCATTTTTAAGAAATATGCGATAACCTCTAGTATCCGACGCATACCCTACCATTATGCCGGTTTTTGCTTTTAAACTTAATTTATTTCTTAAATTCTTCGGTGTGTTTACATAGGCTGTGCAGCCAAACATTTTAAAGTAAGAGACTACTGGTTTTCTACCTGTAAAAAGTTCGAATGGTGTTTTATCTTTATTTTTATGACAAATCCGATTCCAAGTGTGTACGAAGCATTGAATTGCTTCGCCCCAAAATTTGTTATTTAAACTGCTGGCATGAAGCATAGCCCTAACTGCGTTCATTGCTGTTAAGTTAAACCGTTCACTAACACCGTTTTGTTCTGGTGTGTAAGTATTTGTTCTTTCGGCATGAATACCCTCTTTGTCAAGAAAATGGTAAAATCATACAAGCCGGTGCCCACCCCATGTAAACATGGCGACAGTCGCTGGAGCTTGGCGGCCGCCAAGCTCCAGCGACTGTCGCCAACCCTTTTCCACTATCAGCACATTAAAATTGCACATATATTCCACTAAAAATGAGCAACCAGTGGACCGTTTTTAACTAAAAAACCTCAGTGGATTCAGCAACCTAGTTGTACAGCTATCTAAACTAGGCAACCAGTGGTCCGTTTTTAACTAAAAAAAAACCTCAGTGGATTCAGCAACCTAGCTGCACAGCTATCTAAACTAGGCAACCAGTGGTCCGTTTTTAACTAAAAAAAACCTCAGTGGATTCAGCAACCTAGCTGCACAGCTATCTAAACTAGGCAACCAGTGGCCCGTTTTTAACTAAAAAAAACCTCAGTGGATTCAGCAACCTAGTTGTACAGCTATGTAAACTATGCAACCAGTGGACCGTTTTTTACTAAAAAAACCTCAGTGGATTCAGCAACCTAGTTGTACAGCTATGTAAACTATGCAACCAGTGGACCGTTTTTTACTAAAAAAACCTCAGTGGGTTCAGCAACCTAGTTGTACAGCTATGTAAACTACGCAACCAGTGGACCGTTTTTAACTAAAAAAAAAACAACAACAGTGAACTAAGCAACCTAGTTGTACAGCCAATGTAAACTGGGCAAACACTGGCCCGTTTTCAACTCAAAAAAACATCGGTGGATTAAACAACCTAGTTGTACACCTCTTATAAAGTCAGTATGATTAGAATAGCACGTAAATAGCACTTACGAAAACATAAACACTTCAAATATCAATTTAAAATTCACATTAAAAACCTTAAACATCGCAAAGATTCGTTAAAAAAGAGCACTTACCTCTATTTTTTTGGTAAATAACTGCTCAGAAATGTCCCCAACACCCACCGGCTTATAACGTACTATATTTCTAACAAACACACACAAATTCTTTTCTTATATTAACATAACACATTTCATTCCCTTCCATCAATAACGCAAACAATTTCAAATTCCCAAACCTGACGAAACACGTATTCTTTATGGTTGCCAGTCACAACTACCACCGGCAGTTGGCGGTGCATCGCTCACTCTCGCGTCAGATTGTTCGCCAATGATTTGTAAACAAAACATTGACATGTAAACAAAGCACCGTATACGGAATTTACCCCAAGAAAATTTTTAAAGTCTTTATTACAAAACTCCATTCCATTATCTGTACGCACATTTACAATTTTTAAATTTAATTGCCGTTCCATTCGTCTTTGGTATTTTTGAAAACAATAAAAAACTTCAGACTTTTTCTTCAAAGTAAAAACAGTTACGTGCCTAGAATAATCATCAGTGACAGTTAAGAAATATTGGCTACCATCAAGTGACGCAACGGGCAACGGCCCACATACATCAAGATGCAATAATTCAAGCGGTTTCGAAGATCTAATATTCGATATAGGTTTAAAACTCTTCCTTCGCGCTTTAGCTAGTTTACACGACGTACAAGATTCTTTATTGATTTTTAATGTGGGTAATCCACGAACACTATTATTTTTACTAGTATGCACTAAATAATCCATATTAGCATGATTAAACCTGTAGTGCCAAAGGGCTAATTCACTGGTTGTTTCAGTTGACAGATTATACATTTTACTTCCTACCTTTTTGCCGTCCGTTTTATTTTTAATGTAGTGCGAGGGTTTAAAAAAATAAAGACCATTGGTACGTTTGGCATAAAAAATTGCTTCACCTGCTTTATTGTATACCCAAATTTTACCGTTTGTACGTATAAACTTTGCACCAGCACTTTCCACCTTCAAACCAGATATCAAATTCCTACGCAATTTCGGTGAGTACATCACATCCGTCAGCTTTATAATATGTACTTTTCCATTAAGACGTACACCAAACTCTACAGTTCCAACACCTTCAACCTCACTTTCTAAGTTTCCTATCGCGAGAGACATTGTGGTGTTTTGTACTGGTTTATATGTGGAAAATAAACTTTTGTTGTTGCAGAAATGATTAGATGCACCTGTATCAAATACCCAAATTTTGTTTATTACTGCATTAGGTTTACTAGCTTCAACATTAAGGAGATTTTCGTTTACTTTAACATCACAATAATTACTAGATTTTACTTTTCGTTTTGTACCACTTTTATTTCTATTAAAACTAAGCTTTACTCTGCAATTGGCTATTACATGTCCGTATTTTTTACACCGGAAGCAGGGACCTAACTTGTTGGGGTTTTCATTTTTATGTTTTTGCGTGTCCTCAACAGTTGTGGATAACAAAGTACTCTCGTAATTACTTGTGTCCCCCTTCACTTGACGAATGCGTCCCTCCTCTACAAGTAGTTCGTCTAAGATTTTCTGAAAGGTAAAGTCTTTCTCTGGCCAACGATAAATCGTTTGTACTATATTCTGAAAGTTAGAATCTAAATATCGAATGAGCTGAAATCCCTGATATAACTCCTCAACAGGGTGACCCAAGTCGCGTAATTTAAGTATTGTTTTTCTTTACTTTAGCAGCAAATAATCCAATTCCTTCTTCCGCAACATAACGATGCGAGAAAAATTCATCTAAAAGTTGTATAGTTCTAGCTCTAGAAGAGGGTTCGAAATGCTTTTTAAGCGTGTCCCATGCAACATCACCCGAATCTACCGTTGATATAAGTGAGCAAAGATCAGGGCTAACACCCAAATATATCGTCGAATATGCCCTCGCTTTACGCAAATTGTAGTCTAGTATTTCCTTTTGTGTAGCTTTATCGTCTAAAGCGGGTTCAGTTTTATCAATAAATTTCCAAACTCCCCTTTCCATTAACAAAACCTTCATGTCATCTTTCCAGGTGTTCCAGTTCGATGCATTAAGCATCTCTATTTGGTTGTGACTTTCGTGAATATGCGAGCACATTATTACCACTTTACAACACTAATTTACAAGAAGTATAATAAACACATGCATATGATGAAAATTTAAATATAACTTACAACACGGGAGAGTCCTATTTCATACTGATGAAACCGAAACATTACTGCAAGGAAAAGTTCCATAGTCTGTTAAAAGGCTCCTTTAAAGCTTGGCTGAAACGCCGATATGATCGGCCCCATCGAAGCAACTCAATAAAAGTCCATTTCCACGCAAGGAATAACCAGCTTGAAAACTAAACACTAAAACGGGGATTCGAAAGCTTGACTGGTGACGGAACTCTTGAAGGCACAAGATGATGATACTTGTAGAATACGACAACACTAGAGCCGGAACACTTGCTTCATAACGCCGCTACACTCCTCGGTGAAGACACCTCGGTAACGCCGAATGACGGAAAACACAGGCCGGGGCTTGAGTTGAAAATTACAATGCACGTACGCTGTCATTATTAAAAGTCAGCAATGAGCAGTTTTACAATGGGATTGCTCGGCCCATAACCAAAATCTTAGAAGATATTATTCGCATTTTGCCAGCAGTGGTGATTTAACACTTGAAATTATGAGACATCATTAAGAAACCAAAAGTTCTTTAATTAAAATAAATATTATAAAGTTCAAATACATTCACGCTCGCTGAGCGTCTTACAGAACTAGCATACACAGAATATACAGAGGCTAGAATCAAATAGCATGCCATAGAAATGCAATAACTCGCAGGCAAAAGGAACCACATTATATACGTACAATTCACATGTGCAACAGTTAATTTGCATAAAACAAGGTTCTGACCGGCCAATCAGAAACAAAATGTCTCCGTTACTATGGAGATATGCTGCAGCGATCACGGCTCATGAGAAAAACCGAAAGAAGAACCGCGGGAGAAAACGTGACGTCACGCGGCGAGTAAAAGTTGCCGACGAACTTCGGCGTACCGCCGGAGAGGGGAAACAAACGCGCGGGAGGCTAGCATCTATATATATTTAATTTATACAAAATTATTATCTGAAATTTTCGACCTCGCTGGTCTACTACGGTCTATGTTGCTGTGTTAAGCACGAGGACCATCTGATAAAGTAAGAATACCTTTGGCAGACGACATTTTAAGGGGTTCTACACACATATTCATGTTACATTTGGAGAAAACCGCCCGAAACTCCAGACCGTTAGATCAGCAAATGCGGTGTAATCCAAAACTCTGGACCTTCACACTACCTCACATCTCACATCCACAATTTTCACTGTCTTATCCTCTCCGCCATTCTATGGATATAAGATGTGGTGGGTGGAAAAAGGCACTCGGAAAAAAACGCACGATATTGAAGGGCTTATTTTTTTTATATGAGTGGGTGGATGGGCGGATTGGCGCTTGAAATAAAAAATGTAAAAAGGAAGTGGACATCTGAAAGGTGCTTTTTGGTGTATGTGATTTTTTTTAAAGTATTTGATTTTTTTTGTTTCATTTTTTATACTAAACTGTTTCACACTCTGAAATGCCCAATCCCCCCCCCCTCCCCCCAATAGAAACAGTAGTATTTTCACTTAGCCTTGAGTTAAATGCTGGGTTCAAATTCATTGAC
>JAWZYV010003900.1:0-12889 GCA_038373885.1 Cheiracanthium punctorium | reverse complement strand
GGAAGAAATGTTAAACTGGAGAGTGAAGATTTGGGATTGAAGTCAAGAACTCAAAATGAAGGTTGCATGTTATCGTTTGTTACGATACTCTAAGGCGACTGCCTTAAAATTTCGTCTCTTTTCTAAGCTGGAACCCCTCAAGGGTGGCTTCCAATACAGGTAAATTGTATGTAGCTTGTGTATCTGTAATTCCATAGAACAAACAATCTATGACTTTAATTTGAATATAAGTCAGTTCCCACACGTGTCGGCGACTGCATTTGTCAAGTAATATCATGCGAGTAAAGCATTTGCACCTTCCCTCCTTTTCCTTTTCAAGTGTCCCCCCCCCTGGAGAATGTTTTCTTTCAAATGTCCCCCCCAGGAGAAAATGTTCAGTTCGCACCCTGAACATAGGGAACACCATTACACAAGTATGGCAATACTGCAACATCAGATATAAAAAGACATGCAGGCCCCCACAATTTACATTGTATATACTAAACCGATAGCTAATTTAGAAGGGAAATAACTTTGATTCGCAGACACACCGTCGTCGGGCACATGATGGAACGGAAAGCTATTTTTATCAAGTAGAAAAGCAAAGTGAGAAGCGAATAAAACTGAAATACAGAATAGTTGATTACAAATAAATAAAGAAAGAAAAGAAAAAAGTTTTAGAATGATGCAAAAATAAATTACAAAACAGTTAAAAAAAAAAAAAAAAAAAGTAGCAAAAGGTCTTCTGGCAGTTAGTATTTTCAGAGTCGGCTGGAACCGATAGTAAAGTAAGTGTTTTCAGTTTTATGAATTGCTAAGGTTTCTTGGTAGTCACGGCTTCAAAACCTTTATTCAGTTTTCAGTGCTTTTTATTGTGTTTCTAGTACTGCATCATTGTCTCCAATGCCTAAGACTGGTATTGGTTCCAGAAATGAATCGCGAGCAACAAAGAGGAAACGTAAAGAGCAAAATGAGAAAACGACTAAGTTAATGCGAGGGTCTTTGCTGAAGCACTTTCGACCTGTGGCTGAATGTGCGTCCTCAATCAATGAAGCACAAAACATTCCGAGTATTGATAAAAGCCCTTCAAATGCAGCTTTGGATGTATCATTTGCATCTTTTCCTCAAAGTGAGTCGATAAGGAATACTGTGGAACTTTCTTCTAGTAATTTATTGGATGTGGCTTCAAAACCTGATATAGTAGATCAATGTGATTCTAACTCAGTACAAGATTCATTTTATGAAGAAATTTCAGATTACACCGACATTGCAAAGTGGCCACCAGTGTTCAGCCAGCAAGTGAAAAAAATGATTGTCGAAAAGGTCCACATCGAGTACTAGATTTCAATTTCCCCTTAGATAAGCACAAAAGGCCTTTTTCAACAAGTTATTATCAGAGAAAAATGTCGAATGGTGAAATTATTGAACGCCGCTGGCTAGTATATTCAAAGACCACCAATTCAGTTTTCTGTTTTTGCAGCAAATTATTCAACACTGTCAATAAAACATGCTTTAATAATGCTGAAGGTTGTAGAAAAAGGCAAAAAATTTTAAGTAAGTTATCTGCTCACGAGTCATCTACTGGTCATAAAAGGTGCCATAACTCATGAGTTGAACTAGAAAATCGACTTCTCAAAAAGTGTACAATAGATGCAGAGCAAGAAAAAGTTATCGAAATTGAGAGAAAGCATTGGCGTTCAGTTTTGGAAAGACTTTTGTCTATTGTGCAATTTTTGGGACAAAGAAACTTACCCTTTCGTGGTACGGACGAAAAACTTAGGGATGGACGCGAGACGGAAAATTTGCGTCTCGCAAAACAGCCTAAAAGCTTTGTCTCGTCTCGCAAAAATCCCTATATCCTAATGTTAAAAATGTCTGTCTCGTCTCAAAAAAGCTGTAAATCTCTGTCTCGTCTCGCGTCCATCCCTAGAAAAACTGTACAGTGAAAATAATGGAAATTTTTTGGGTGTCGTTGAACTGATGGCTAAATTTGATCCAGTATTGTCTGAACATTTGAGAAGAATAACAAACTCAGAAATCCATGATAGATATTTGGGAAATAGAATCCAGAATCAATTTATTGAATTAATAGCCCAAAAGGTTGTTCAGTCAATTTGCTTAAGAATTAAAGAATCTAAATATTATTCTGTAATTTTGGATTGTACACCAGATATAAGCCATCAAGAGCAAATGACAATGATTTTGCGATATGTTGACATTGACGAAGACGGCAATATTTCTGTAAATGAGCGATTTGTAGGTTTTATCTCAATAAGCGACTCTTCAGGTGCTAATCTTTGTGACGCTCTTCTGAAAACTCTCTGCTCTTGAACTTCCCATACATGACTGTTGTGGCCAGGGTTATGACAATGGGGCCAATATGCGTGGAAAAAACGAAGGTGTCCAAGCTCGTATTTTAGAATTAAATCAAAAAGCTATTTTTGTTCCTTGTCGTTGCCACAATTGGAATCTTGTATTGGGTGATATGGCACGCTCATCAACAGCTGCAATTACATTTTTTGGTATTTTACAACGCATTTACATTTTCTGCAACAGATGGAGTATTTTTAAGAAACGGAGTATTAATTTAGGATTTTTAAGATGGACGAACAGATGAAGTATTTTTAAGAAACAATTCCAAAATTTAACGGTTAAGCCACTATCTGAAACCTGATGGGAATGCAGAATTTACAGTGTGCGAGCTATCCGTTTTCAGACTGGTGACATGTATTACGCACTAGTTGAAATATCTGAAACGTCGAATGAAGCAAAATGTCGAAGTGAATCTTTATCCTTAGCAAATGAATTAAAAGAATATAAATTTTTGGTATCACTTTGTATTTGGTATGAAATATTATCGCAGTTCAACTTTGTCAGCAAAATATTTCAGAACAAAGCTATGATTATTGATACTGCTTTGATACATATTAAAAATACGATAGCCTTCTTAAAAAAATTTAAGGAAGATGGTTTTGAAAAAGCTAAAGAAGACGCCAAACTGTTAGCTGTAGAACTGGAAAATGATGAAAATTCCATAAAATTTCCAGACATTGCATCAATACGTCGGAGAAAAGTTAAAAAGCAGTTTTTGTATGAAGCTGAAGACGAGCCAGTGACTGCTCCCGAAACTAATTTTCGAATTAATTTCTTTAATGTTCTTTTGGATAATTCAGTAGTTTCTGTGGAAGAACGTTTTGGTCAATTAAATGTGTTTAAAGAAACATTTGGATTTTTATTCAATTTCGCAGAACTTGATGAAGATGCTAAATTTAGACATGAATTTTTTAAATTTTCAAGATTTATGGGAGATGTTAATGGAATAGATCTTTTTACAGAGTTGAAAATATTTTCAAGAACTATTTCCTTGAAAAATACTTCTACAATACGTATATAGACTCAACTCATAGGCAATTCTTTCAATCGAGAATGACTTGGTATCGAAAATTGACTTTTCCGACGTTATAGATACTTTTGCTAATATAAAGTCCAGAAAAATTTTATTATAATATGTTAACCTTTTCGCCCCGGCTCACCCTTGAGAATTTTTGTCCCAGAAAACGGCAGAATATTGAAGATTTCCTTTCTCTACTTTTCAGCTGAAGTGCACACCTTGTCTTTTGTATTGTCAACTGCTGGTAGATAGTAGAAAATATGACTGGCCACACAAGTCCTCAAATCCAAAACGCAAATCTAGATGCCGAATCCCGCTCAACTGACTAGGGTCAGTTGTTAACCGGTAGTTAGACAACTGTCAACTACCGGTTTCTCCCCAAACAATTATCTACTAACACACCTAGCCCACAGTATAAGAAAAGAAATTCTCGTCTCTAGAAATTCCATCTTCCATCAAGGGTGAAAGGATTTCCTGTCAAAAGAGAGGAAAGAAGTCTTTAAGGCACTTCCACCAGCGCTGTTCTTCAGTCACTTTTTTTTTTTTTTTTTTTTGGGGGGGGGGGGGGTGGTACAACTGTTGTACCACTTGAGTCAGAAAGTTATTTTATTGTAATGTAAAAATGTATTATAATCTTGTATTTTTCCCCTTGAAAATTTCGTAATTATATCAAGAGATCGGCTTAATTTACTATTTTAATTGAAATCCATTAGGTATCAACAATTTCACTCTCTTAAGTCTTAGCATTTCTTGATGTTAGTTTTACATTTAACGATATTTAATTTAAATCAGCCAACACATTTCTAGTGCATAACTATTTTTGGAAGCTGTTTCCATTATATGAAGATCAAAGAAACCTGTTATTTATCTTGTAGAATTATTATCTTGGTTATTATTACCTTGATCAAACAACGGACCTAGAATTCATGTTTGATTTTTGTGGTGCTAATTATTTTGTGACAAAACGTGGACATCCCCCCCCCTCCTTCCCGGAAATGAAGTCACACCACCGAATATGACTTTTAGAGCTACTTGCAGCTTTTCCGGGTATTCCCTCCACAACTTGGATTTTCATCAGAAGAAAAAAGAATTTTCTGTACATAGGCACCACTCAGAAGCTGCAAACAAGGTTTACAGAACCACGAGGATGCATGTCTACAGCATGGTCACGATTTTCTTCAGTGGTCCATCGCGAATCAAACTCTCTAAGTGCAAGTAACTAATCTGACTATAACAACTGGTGCAACTTTTTTCAACTTAATTTGCTTATAAAATGTCACTGGCTCAACCATGATAGATGGGAATTATTTATTGTAAAAACGGAAGAGATTGCAGGTGATGGGATTGTCTTCAAAACTATCGGTAAGTTAATTTTTAAAAATTCTTTTTGATATAGTTTATTGAGCATAGGCATAACATACTATGGGCAAGAGGGGGCAGTTGCGCCCCCTCCCCTAAAATTCAAGAAAATTCAGAGATAACCCATTTCAAAACGATCGACAATACAAAAAATTTTGCCTCCCACCCTCAATATTTCATGCCAGTTTACACCTATGCTATTGAGTATTCAGAGAATTAAATTCAATTAAATGAAATATTTTAATCTTTAATTTTCGAGTACTATCTGTAAAAATTGTTCTGTTATGTTTGTTTAAGCGGTCACATGTTTCGTTTAATTATATTTGAAAAGCTGCAGTTCCGTTGTTGTGTCTGCGTTTAAGACCAGTGGCCTAACTTAACATGCTCGCAGCCTGTATGCGAGTGGGCGTGAGGGCTTCCTGAGCAATATTCTGACTATAAGCTCCCTTTTTGTTTGAAGTTAGGGTAGTAAAAATTTGCCAATCAATATTGCATGCTTAAAAGTTAGTTGATGAATGAACATTGTTAAAATTCTCAAAAAGATATAATTTCTTTATTTAATGTAGATGTGTCATACAGATTGTACTTTCTGTTCTTTCTTAAGTTGTCCAATGCAAACTTATTGTCCCAAATGCATAATAATGGCTGATTAATATTTGAAGTTGGTTCGAAAAAGCAAACAGTACAAAAACAATCTTGTGAAATAAAAACATTATGTGCGTACGTGGATAATTGTCTTAAACTACATAAGTAAAGTGAAGAACAATTTATAAGTACTTTATGATGGACAGATGACTCAATTTTAATTAAAATTTAATACCTTTTGAATTTCGGAATCATCACGAAACATGACGAATCTCAACCATAACTAGGTAATATATATATATATGTGTGTGTGTGTGTATGTATGTATATATATATATATATAGGGGAAAGGGCAGCAATAATTGATCCTTGCACCGGGCCGCAAAAACTCCAGGCACGGCCCTGTTCTGAACTTTTTGCCCGTGATAGTTAAAAGAAATAAAAATTATTTTCACGGAAAATACTGTTTCTAGTCTTAAAGTTTTTTGTACTGAAAATATCAGGGGTAGAAATTAGACTATTTAGTCAGTGGTTTAAATCAACCGTGTCTTCTAAGCTTCCTTGGTCCATATACACGATTTAAAGAAAAAATGCAAAACGACTGCCTATGATTTTGAAGATCTTTCTAATTTTGAAATTGCTATTGAGTATTTGAAGGTCCTCCTACACTGGTGAAATGCTGCCAGGAGTGAGATTCAGTTCTCTGCCGAATGTTACTCAGCTACGGTCGAACTTGAAATTGGCTTCATGATAGAAAATTCATTAGTTTGAATTTCATGTAAAAAGCGCAATTACTTTTCTGCTGACCCAATATTATCACTGTATTTGTTATTTCACTTCTTTTGTCATTTGCTTTGTTCACTTCATTTGTTATTTCAATTCATCATTTAATATTATTGTCTGCAGTGTGCAATATTTTTACAAGACTTTTGGCAATAGTATAATTAACAGTCAGATGAAAATTTAGGCAGAAAAATGTGATTTTGAATATTTGTTGAAGGTTTGATAAAGTATGGAGAATCCAAAGACCTGATGTTTCATTTGATATTAAAAAAAGTAAGTACATGAAAGTATTCATGTTAGTAGAAACTTAATGAAAAAAAAATTTAAATGTGAATGGCAGAATAGTGTTTTACTCAAACCATATTTTTTTAATGTATGTACAAAAATGATGAACATCTTTTATATATTTCGCATAACCCTAGGGGCTTGCAAACCAACAGTTGATAACCAATAATTTAGCTGAAACATTCATGAGTGAAATTAAAGAGAAAGAAAGTAAAAAAGAAACAGACAACGTTCATAAAAATTTAACCTGTTTTTATTCTCACTGTAAAATTAGTTTTTACATACATTCAAATGAATCAAGCATCTGGTTTTTTCAAAATGGTGTGATGTATATGGTCTCACATTTTCACCAGAACAGTTCAATAATGTTAAAATACTCTTTTCTTCAGTATTTAAAAAAGAAAAAATACGATTTTCATGAATATTTATGTACAGAGCTGCCTAATGTTTCATGAGGATGGTGATTTAAAAAATATACAGGATTCTTTAAAACCTACAGGATCAAATGTGCAGACATATTATTTTTTAGCTTTTAATATTTATATACTGATTTAATATATGCAAAGGCTCAAGAATTTTAATGTGAATTAACTAGTGTTTTCTTTTACTTGAAATAGTTAGTTACAAATACCTTCAAACAACTTACTCTTTATTATGCCTTTATACACCCTTTTTGGGGCAACACTATAAAAATTGCATCAGTTATCTATCTATATTTCAGATATAGGGTGTATCATAATTTTCTCTGGGGGTTGGAAAGATTATACTTCAAATAATTTGTAAGGGCCGATTCCACTGTAACGTGTGTGGCATTTTTTTTACTGTTTTTTTTTTTTCATAAGGTCAGCATTAAAATATGAAGTATCAATTAATATCTTATTTTATGCCTTTTTATAAAACTGTTCTATATGCAATTTAACTACTAAAACACTTTATAATTAATTATTAATTTTATAAAACTTGTAATGTGCATAACAACTTATGGACAACAGTGTCACAAACGCTACAAGTTTTATAAAGTTAATAATTAATTATGAAATTTTTTAGTTAATTATATTGTGCATGGAATTGTTTTGTAATAGATTCTAAAATAAGCTGATTTAAATTGAGACTTCATATTTAAATGTCGAGCTTATGTAAAAGAACTTTAAAAACAAAAAGTTAAAGTATGTCATACGTGTTAGAGTGGAATCGCCTATAACTATTCACTATCAATTCGTAGATTCATTATAGATGGTATGAAACTTTTAGCAGAATTCATGATAGCTCTTTTAAGGATGATGTCATTTCCAAACAACAGAGGTATATTTGATAGATCCTGTACAGGAGACTTAATTTTCTGACTTTACTTTTAAGAAGAGTTGTTATGTCGTAAAGAATAAATAACATTTAGACAAAGTTGGAAATTAACGGGTTTTTCTTGTATTAAAAATTCTGAATTGTAAAAATGAAAATAATTAAAAATTTTATATTTAAAATAATTTTTGCCCAGAGAAATTAAGTTTTTGGGTATGTTGGGACATTATGAGAGATTTGTGTCAGTTGGATTTGTAATTTAGAGATCCATGTGCTTGTCTTTAATTGCGCGATAAATGACAGATACATATTTTTCTAAGTGTAATACCTGATATAATTCTTTCATGGTGGTGATGCATATGTTGAAAACTACTTTTAATGATTATGATATTTAACTTTGTATTTAATAATTTTTGCATTTTTGTGGCTGACAAATATTTTTCTTATAATGATCTTTTAGTTCCCTTAAATAATATATTAACATTAAAAAATTTTAACATTTCTAATCTTTTACTAATTTTCTTTTGATTTACAACAATCACTACTTGGTAGCATTTTTTTTTTTTTTTTTTTTTTTGGAAACCGTTGGTAAAAACCGCTGCGATCCCAGTAGCTACATGCGTTCCCGCGTCTTTGACGTTGCCAGATTCAAGAAACAAGTATTTTTACGGCCGTTCGACAATATATAATTCTATCAAATTAAAGCATTAGAAATGATATTCTGATTTTCCTACTGGGCGGTCCGTAAAATTGTTTGGGGGATGCACTCGGGCAGAGCCTGGGTAGAATCGTAAAGAATGTCTCCCCGAAAGCTAAGGAATGCATGCTTAACAACTAGTAAAAATTCAACATAAAATGCCAATGTGTGTGTGTGAAATGTATTAATATTTAAGAACACAATTCAGCTCCATTCACATAGCAATGCACAAAAATCTTTAAACAATGCAAACACGTTTTACTTAAACGTGACAATGTCAATGTCAATACTGTTACAATGGCTTAAAAACGATACATAGTAAAAACTGAGGCAATATGGCTAAGTGAGAATAAAAATGCATGGTGTGGTAAAAAAAGAATGACCACTTTAATTGAACATTTAAAATTTGAACAACTGTTTTATAAAATAAGAACACTGATCAAGTATGGAAAAAGATTTACTTGAAACTAAAGTTAAATCCTATTCATTTACAGAACTACGCACATAATCACATTGTCAAAATTGAAAGAATCATTCATTTCCGAATTTGTTGTCAACTCCCATAGAGGTTCAATACTCAATTTTGCTTAAAATAGCAGAAACAAGAATTCCAAAACAATGCTGTATCAGACTGCATACGAGTTATTCCATGGCAATAAAAAAAGCTAAAATGAAAAGTTTCTTACTACTCATTATTTAAAAATAAAGTTAACAGAATTTTTTCAGCTTTACAGCATACATAATAAGATAAGAAAGAATAGTTTATATTTCGATACTTAATACTGGTAATTTTGGTTATTTAAGACCTGTGTTTAATGTAATATTTGCTAGTTTCATATCAAAAATGTTACGTTACACGCACCAAAAAAGACCAGCATTTTACTAATTCAAAATGAAACTTATGTCCTTATTTATTATCTTATAATAAATAATGCTAAAGATGAAAAATAATCTTAACTTTATTTTTAACTAAACAGTCATACAAATCATTTTTATTGTTAGCTACAAATGTTATGTTAATCACCATGGAATAGCTCATATATATATTTAAAAAAAAAACTGTTTTAAATGCATGCAGATGAACAACAATTTGAAAATTAGTATAATTGGCATGTGTTCTGAAATTAAGTTTATTGGATTTAATGTCATTAATGACATTTTATTTATCAGAAAATTTGAGGAACGTTAGATTCAAGTAAATGCTTTCTCTGGATCAATTATGAAACTAAATGCAGTACTGAAACACACTTTTTGTGATGAAACCATCACTTGACAAGAAATTGCAATGTTTAAAAACAACATACCATAATTTAAAACATGCTTACTATCAATACATAGAAAATATGGATCTTTTAAAGATTCTGAAAGTCAAATTCATTCCTTGCTCAACTGAAAAAAATCAAATTATTTAAAGTAATGTAAGTTACGACATTTAATAGACACTTTTTAAGCAGCTGCATAAGAGGTACTTTTGACTTGTCATAGTTGCCCACTTTGGACTTTAAAGTTATTTAGTGATTATTTTTTATTTAAAAAATAATATTGCATATAAATAAAATTTTAAAAATATATAATATACAATTAAAAATTATATAATATATGATTAATTATAAATTTTACACTTAAATAATGTATAAACCCAAATTTATTACAGGAATAAATTTACTATAAAACAGATGTTTATACAGAATCAAATCTTTATACAAATTTTGAAAACAGCAGAATTAGGTATACTGTAAATTGCCATTTAAATGTAATATACACCAGAAACAACTTAAGCATTTTTATACATATTTACAATGTACATTATAGAGAACAAAACTGTTTAATGTAATAATTACTTTTTTAAATATGAATTGAAAATTAATTACAGATTTTTGATAATTTAGTAAATGTAAGGAAGAAAATAATTTTCTTTAAAAAACACAATAATAATAAAATAAATAATTTAATGTTGCAGTTCAATTCAGGAAACAGGCAATATTTTTTAATAGGCAAAAATGACTGGAAAGCAAATTTGGGATTTGATCTTTTAAAAGTCCTTTGCAACACTGCTTTTAAAATAAAATTCCTAAATTTGCCAGTCTGCATGGAGCAGAATGATGCATAACAGAAAAATTTATATGCTGTAGCAACAATTACAGCAGTTTATTTTGAGATTAAAAATAAGCTGTTCATAAAATAGACCATACAGTTGTTTAAGCTCTTGTTTTTAACAGAATTATTTACATGTCTCTAGTCCTATCCTGTTCAAAATACACAATCTGCACACTGCAAAGCATTCAGTTCAGAATACCACATAGAATACAGTCTGTATTCAATATGGATGTAGTGATTAAATGTTTCACTTTACTATATGCCCTATTTGATTTTTTTTTTTTTTTTTTTTTTTTTTTTTTAACTTAATTCCAGAGACTGAATAAACTGCAATAGTGTTGTAATCTGTCAAATCTGGAAGAGATAACTAATATAAGAATACTGAAATATTTTTTTTAACTTCTAGGCCTATTTGACTGAAAATCACTTATTGTTGTCGTCACTTGGTTAAGAATAAAAAAAAAAAAAAAAGCAGTTTCCACCCCATGTGGATATATTGTATATACTCTTGTATAACCCTGTTTACACATAAGCTGAACCTTTTATTTTGAATGATGAAATATTGGTGAAATTTTTGACTCTCATACAAGCCAGCCTTAAAAAAATTCCAATTTGTGATGCCATGCTGATTATATAAAACAAATGCACTATTCGAAAATCATATTTTTAATGATATATGATGTTAAACATTTTTATGAAAGACATGTTAAATGGCTACTTCATGATAAAAATCAGATTCAGGATCCGACGAATTTTAGTCATCACTTTCATAAACGACCACACAATTTTTGTTGCCGTGGCATCAGGTTTAAAGTCAGCCAATGAGGCTTAAAATTTTTCTCTTGATCTGTGTCTTTTTTCAAAAGACAATTTTTCAATCAAAATTTTCCTGCTTATACGTGAGTATATATGGTAGATAGAATGATAATATATTATAAATAAAATTTAACAAACTAAAAAGCTAAAACAACTGGAACAAAAATAAAACAAATGTCTGTTTAAAATATACATATATATAATTCTGACATATAGTTATTTTCAAATTCAACTAAATTTAATGGCAAAATTTTGCAAAAGCAAAAACCTGGGTGAAACACCTTTTAATTTTAAGACTTTTAAAGTTATATTTATGAAATTTCAAAGACTGCAGAACCAGCATTAAAAATTTTCTTTTAAAATCTTAATTAACCGATTTTTGTTTAATGTACTTCTGAACAGTAATTAAAATTTTTAATGTTGTAAAAAAGTCTAAAAAATATATTTATTAATGTATTGCTTAGTTATTAAAAACATTAAACATGCACTGCATTATATTTCTAAAATAAATATAAAAAAGAACCTAGAAATTTAAATCTTAAATATTTAATCTTATGATTAATGAAGATCAGACAACCTTCTGATTTTGTACAGAAATATTACAAGTAAATTATAAAATACTTGCATGTAACAATACAAGTTGACTCTATGTACATATACAGTCAACTCTGGATGTAGTGAACCTGAATATAGTGAACTTTCCGTTATAGTCAATGCATTTCATTAATCCCGATTCACGTACATTAGAAATGTTCATAGCATTTTTCAGTTTTAGTGAATCATACTTTGGTTATAGTGAACTTAAAATTTCTATGGGCAGAGGTGATGTTCGATAACTACAAAGGGTGTCTTTTTTTGTGTTCGAGTAGAGAGAAAGAGATTATAAATCATCTGTTCCGAAATACAGGTGAAATACCAGTGTCTAGGCTAACATGAGACATCATTTTTTTAGTGCTGTAATGCATTCTAATCTTTAAAGCATTCACTAACAAAAGCAGGGTACTTTTGAAAGTGAAGCAAAAGCAGAAATTTTGCTCTTGACTTTGGATGATTTCATTTTCCATGCCCAATGCAATATAACAGGTTAAAAGCAACAGCATCTTTTACCAACTAAATGCAATGTACATTATTTCTGTAAATGGCATTAATTATGTTTGTTTTAATATTTCTATAACCATAAATGCCATCCATTATGTTTGATTTACTTAATAAACATTCAGTATTAGTATAAAATACTGTTTTCTAGTTTTGTGTTCAGTTTTACTGTTCAACAAGGCAAAACGTTGGTTTTACTGAACTTCGAATATAGTGAATAAAATTTGCCAGCCCCCTCGAGTTCACTATAACCAGAGTTGACTGTATTTTGTTAACATGCATAATTAATTTTACATGCATGTAATGGACAATGGGAAATGAAAAAGGTGGTGACATAAATAAATTAGTTTCATAGTTTGTTCAAGGGTAAATGTTCATTCACTCTAATAATCATGAGCAGTGAAAATATTTCTTTGCTGTATGAATTAAATCAATATTTTTACTGTTCCAAATTTAATAGCTTTTAAAATAAAGGAATGTAATTTGAATACAGTTACACTGAGATT
>JAWZYV010003899.1:0-12864 GCA_038373885.1 Cheiracanthium punctorium | reverse complement strand
ATCGATGGTGATCGGGCTGGATGCGTCCGGATTGAAATTCGTGCCGGACTGCAATCTCTAATCACGTGGAATGATCACGTTTGATGGGACGTATAAAAATTACGGAAGAAAAGTTTTGGTCTCTATCAATAAATATTTACATTCAAATTCATGTATAGTCCCTAACCATCATTATTGAAAGACATCTCTGCCGCGGCTTATGATGAAGGATAATGTTAGTGATTAATATTTGGGCAAAGATAGTTTTTTAAAAAAATAACCTAATATTTTATTAGAAAATCACTTTTTTGGTATTTAAATCATTTCTTGATAGACGAACTCCAATTCATAGCAATTTTTTCCGGGTCGAAACTGTTTGCGAACTATTTTTTGTTACTCTTCTAATTAAAAAAAAACCACATTGGAAAGATGACTGCTTAATTTTCAATCCGTTTTGGTAATAATATGAACACTAAGTACATCGACACGAAACAGCCTAATTATATCGTTGCTATATATGTATAAATACTCTTAAAAGCCGACAGATGTCTATACTAGCATTTTAAGACGTAGAGGAATAATTAAAATGCTTGTTCCACATATAGTACAAGGTGCATTGTAGGGTTAAGTCAAATAGATAACGAATTAAAGCGTGTTACCCCCTGACAACCTGCATAGAATGATTCTGTGATAGATAAAATTAATCTATTGCTTCAAAATAACAAGTTGCTGTTTGTTTTTAATGTACTTACTTCTCTGTCAGATTAAAAACAGAAAAATAAAATAATTTCTTCTCTGTTATTCTTATCCATCTATACAGCTATCATATTGTATTTCTTTAAACTAACATAACGTTGATACCTAATAGCTAGAAAGTTGATCGCATATTTCAGTTTATTTGGTTTCTCATTTTATTTCGAAAAACTCTATAATAATTTTACACTTTCCTTTTTGAGTTAGTTTAAAAAAACTTATTGAGCCTTTTCAGTTTTGTTATTATACATATTTTTTTTTAAACAGAACTCCAAACCTTTCACAAAATGCCACTTTGATAACCGGGATTTAATTCAAAAAGGTGAAGATGAAAATTTTTAATGCGAACGATCAAACACAAAAGCCAAGTATTTAAGACAAAAATTTATTTAGGGAATACGCAATTCGGAGAAAACCACGGAAAACTCCAAAAGACTAGGTCGAAGGACGCGACCTGGATTTGAACCTGGAACCTTTCGTCTCCCAGTGGTGAGCGCTATGCGCTCAGCCATTGGTCGGGCTGTCAGACTTATGAATGCATAAATAGATATGTCATGCAAACCATAATTGGCCTCCTTTTAAATTTAATTGATGGGCATCTGGTTAAGACATTCATTTCTACAAAATTCAGCAACAGCCTGTTAATCTCGATGGTGTCTCGCGAGGAAACTCCGCCTATATCTAGGGTATAGCAAATTGGCGTTTTGCTATTAATTTATGGACAAATTGGTGATTAGAGGGTGATGTTATCCCTTAGGGGAATTTAGCGCAACTAATCATTGTAAAATTCCTGAACTTGTTACGGTATTTTCTACTTTTGCACTTCCTTTAACATACGCATATAATCCGGACGTAAGAAATCTCCTTATGTATATATTGTACATATTTCGCCACTGTAAATGAAAATAGTTCAGAACGGATCTCGATTGAATAAATTCTTATCCACTACTCGGACACGTCATATATTTTTCATTCTTAACGTGATACAACTTTTAATTTTTCATTTTTTAAAATTAAATTAAAATTTTATAAGTGTGATCGATAATAGTGGAACTTGATAATGTCCCTTCTTATATAAACATACGCTCGAAACAATAATTCGAACAAATCACATTTTTTTTTAAATTTTAAATAAATAGACAAAGATACATATGAGAATCAAGTTTTAATATAAACTTTCAGCATGATTTAATTATTTGTAAATTACATTAATATGTTTTTAATTGTTAAGTATTTCAGTTTTAACTAATATATAAATGTATCCTTTCGATATTTTTCGTATAAATCAGCAACTTATAACACATTAATTTTCAAATGATGTATATATATACACACGCACACGCACACACACACGTATGTATATATACATATTTATATATTTAACGTTATCAACAAAATTTATACAATAATTGACTTTTTTAAATGATCATAGTCTCAGTAGATACAGATGAGATTCAACTTTTGCTATGAACTTAGAAGTAATAAAAAAAGAAAACTTGAAAAGTATATTAATATTTTTCTATTTGTTAAGTACTTTAACCCATTCGTGCCTGGATATTTTTGCGACTTTCTTCGATTTTTGCTAACACCAGCAGTAATTGATAATTTTCTGATGTCAACTTTTTGGAAGAGGGATGATTTCATTTAAAATCATTATGTATAAAAATTGAAATATCAACATCCTACTTGGCCATATTAAAATATTTTGTGGAATTGAGGTTCAATACTCGCGAATAAAGGCTAGGAAAAATAAATAACGTTTTCGACTGATAGCGAAAATGCCGTCCCAAAAAAGGGACGCTAGGCATAAATGGGTTAATTATCAATTTATTTTTACTAATTTATTCTTCGATATTTTCTATGTGAATCAGTAGTTTATAAGATTTTACTTTTTGAATGCATTCATTTTTTAATATCCAAACCTTGAAAATAAAATTAATGCTTTTATATCTATTATTATGATTTATTACTTTGTTTTTATAATAACTTGCGTAGTTTTATTGCTTGTACATGACGTCAAAAATCCTAATGGTAGTCAATCTAATAATTCAATTCAAAATAAGGAAAAACTCTCTCCGATACAAAAGAAAGCGTCCAAAAATCATATATTTTCAAACTTTTGATAAAAATATTGACGGAATTCTATTTCCGAAAGAGGGCGATCTAAGAACAGAAAACATATGACACCGCGAAAAACAGGAAGTGGATGCTCTGAAAATATATGCACTTACAAGTACATTTTAGTGTAAGATAAATATTTATTACTCGAGCTGACATTATATAAATATAGGGGGAGCAATATAATAGAAGAAAAATCACTTTTCATGTCATAAATATTACTGACGTTATTTATGCTTCTTTTTTGAACGATCAACCACATATTTCTTTTGAAGTTCTATACGAATTCTGATTTTATCGTATGCATTAGTACAGGGAAATGAGCTTTCGAAAATGTACTTTTTACTCCAAAAGAATATACAGAAGACTGCGTATTTTCTTTTATTTGCACTGGTTCTTCTATTCAGCAGACTTCTTGGAGCCTTGTTTCTTTGTTTGCGTGTATGTGATTGAGTGCACACAGTAGAAGAAATGGCACCATGTTTTCACAGGTTTGTCTGATTTGTCAGTTCATAGTCAGTTTTGAGATACGAAAATAGTACACATCAATAAGTTCTACGGGAAAGCCCAGTTTAGATAGTAAATGAATATTTATGATTGAATTACAAAGCAATTAAATCAAAAACGAACTTTCACTTCCTAGTTCCTTGTCGTTGAATAATTTTACGCATGCACCACTGCGGTATGTGCATATAAAACTTTAAGTAATAAAACTAAACAGTGTTACTTAAAAAAATTGCTAAAAAAAGAAAAAATCTAACCAATATCTCAATTCAGCACCACCTGAAATAGACAGTCAAAATTCATACTGATTTTAAGACATCAATATGAATTGTGACTGTATGCAGATGTTAAATCTTAGCCTTAACATATAGTTAATTTTAAATTGAATTTTTATAAATTTTACGATGAATCTACACATGCGCAAAACATTTTTGTTCAGAGATAAAAAATAAAATTTTACAAAAATCAACAAAATCAAATATTTTAAAAAAACTAGCGTATCGTGATATGTATGCAGATATTTTTTTTCGTTCTGACAGATCCGGATATGGATTCGAATCTTTAGTTTCGTTGAATATACGCGGATACGGATATCTGGAACACCTCTAGCTAAAACCTTTAGATGTAACCTTGAAACTAATTTACGAATTGGGCGGCAAAACGATACTTCTCTACTTATTATAAAAGAAGGTGTCTGTGTGTCTGTCGGCAGCGTTACGGACAAACGGCTACACCTAGAAACACCAAATTTGGTACTCGGGAAGATGTAAATATGTAGTTGTGCACCTCGAAGAGATTTTTTCAAAATTCGACCTAGAATGTTTTTTATTTTATGTTTTATGCGATTTTTGGCATTTTTTCTCACCTAATTCCTAATAACGGCGGAAATTACGCTCGCAGCAAAACGGCATTTGTATCATCGGATAGAGGAGGAAATTTTCTTTTAAAAACAGTTTGTTCTGAATACGTAACATGATTTACCGATTTTTAGGAATTTTTTTACTAAGCATCTGCTTCGCGATTGTTTTTCGTAAAATAATTTTAAAACGGTCGCATCTTGAATTCTATCCGTCATAACTTTTAGATATTTTGACAAATCGTGAAACATTCTTTTCTCCCTCTTTTAAAATAAAAACGAAAAAATTATGTAAATTAGATGATTTTTTACGAATTTTAATGCAGCCTAATGTTTAGAATTTAATAGCATCAACGCGATCTTACGCCATTCATTACATTGCGATCTCGGCACGAGAATTTATGTTCGGTTGTTGCCACAGAAAGGATTAGAAAAAGGATTTTTTCAAATAATCGAGTTTTTAAATGGGATATCAGAATTTCAATTCGCAAGTGAGGATCTATGACGTCAAATGCTTTAAGATACGTAAAAATTACTCCATAATTTTAACTCATTTATTCCAGCTCTATTTTCAACACAGGGGGACGATATTTTTATTAAAATTTACTGTAGAAATAAACTAAGAAATTCACGATTATTATTATTAGAAGTGGTATTTTAATCCGGTGCTTATTTAAAAATTGAAATGTTTTCACGGCGCTGAAAATGTTCATTTTAAAAGTTACTAAGTTCGTTTCAAAGCGCGATATATTAAATTTTTTCTATTTTCTATTTTTATTTTTGGCATTTAATTTAGCGCAGGCGTTGATTAACATACGCATGCAGGTTGCGAGTATAATTTTATTTTAACGTTGAATTACGTTCCTCCATAAAGGTTACATAACGCAAAGTTTTAATGATACCGTTTGAAAACAATTATGCGAAATATCGAAATTAACTCCCTCAACCTACCGGGGTATCCTTTACGGCAGTCAAACAGAGACGTCATAAATAAAAAAATGCGTGAAATTTGTAAACTCTGCAACTCTAACACCCTGTCACAATTAAAGTGGGAATAAGTAGCTCCTCGAGATTACACAGTTTGATGTTTTTCAGGAGACAGGACTATGGAGGATATAAAAGATATCGCTATATTAGATACATGGATAGTTAAAATGGCACCCCTTGGATATTTTCTCCCCACAGTAAGATGAAATGGTTTGCGGCGCTAAATACGCCCATCTTATAAAACTATGTATAAATTAAATATATATATGGAGAGTTTCCTTAATGGCAACCATTATGTGAAATGATTATTATTTATGCTAATGCGTAAATTGCAAAGAATCGCCACAGCATCAAAAGATCCCATTGAGGCCAAATAATCTAAGCTGTTTCTTTAAAGAGAGCCTTGAAGAGGGAGAAGCGAATATAGATAGTATTAATGTACGTAATAGGTAGTATTATTAGATTTGTAAAGATAACATGAATAAATCGCAATGTACCACGTTAATAAATATTTCATGAAATTAAAAGTGTCCTGTTTCAACGGTTGTCTTAGAACCAACTAAACGAAAAGTAATTCTAATTTGCGTTAATATATCCCGCAGTAATTTCAACAGAGGAGATTACTTGAACTTTTTTAAAAATGAAATTCTGTTTTGTCACATGCAGATATGATTTTAGTAGTAAAATATTCCCTTCTTCCCGTATGAAGAGCGGGTGCACAGCTATTTTAAAAACATCTCTTGCAAATAGCATAAATTAATTCAGAAGACCTCAAAACGTGTCGATACACCAAAATCTCGAAGTCGAATTTTTTCATGATTACAATACTTTCCTTATATGGTACATGTTCGGAAAGAGATAAATGGTGCTCCATTTCATGTAGTGTCTTAGGTATTTAATGCTACAACTTGAGCCTAAAAAACAGTATGATGTAGAAATAAGACCAGGTGCGTAGCCAGGAAATTTTTTCGGGGAGGGGATATGAGCCTGGAAATTTTTTCGAGGGGTATATGAACTTATATATGCATAAATAGACGGCATTTCATCACTAATCCAAAAATTTCGGTGGGGGGGGGGATATATCCCGATATCCCCCCCCTCTGGCTACGCCCCTGAATAAGACATTTTGAAAGCCAGGAGTTCTCTGCAAACCATTAAGCTTTCCACTTTTTTGATAGTGAATGACACTGACGTAGTTTTTTGAGTCATTATACTGCAATGATCAGGTTAGTACTCATGACACAAACTTTACATTAAGAGTCAAATAATTTTGCTCTTTTTTTTTTTTAATTCCACATCACGAATAATTTCGAATTACACATGAAAGGAAAATTTTCGTTTCCTACCGTGCGAAGAATGGGCACGCAGCTAGTATAATATAAAATATTTATATTGATGGTTATTCTAATGCTTCAGCGCAACATGTTTTTTAAAGGTATAACTCAGCTACCGAGTTCAAAACTATGTGTTTTCATTCATATAAAATTAAGTGCACTTACTCTATTGAAATACTGAATATGAGCTGTATGCCACTGGCCATCACTAACACCACTGTCAATATAAGTAGATACTTTGGACACAGGACCTCCCAGTGAGAATGAAAATGACAGTTGCCCATTCACAATTTCCAGCGCAATGAAATCGTGTTCGTCGTTGTAACGTCCATTATATAGCAACAATGCATGCCTCTGTTGAGTTGCAAATCTGTGGATGAAAATAACTTAACGAATAAGATCTTCAAAAACATACCATGCAAAAAAAAAAAAAATGCTTTTTAAGTAGTACAGTTAAGTATTACTGGTTATGCAGTGAAGAATGATTGAGCTCATGAAATGAATCCTTGCGAGAAGTAAACATTACACTGAAAAAAAATATTTTTTTGTTGATTCAACAAAATTTTGGTTGACTCTATTTCAAAGAAATATTTTTGTTGAATCAACAAAATTTTAGTTGACTCTATTTCAAAGAAATATTTTTGTTGATTCAACAAAATTTTGGTTGACTCTATTTCAAAGAACTATTTTTGTTGAATCAACAAAAATTTTGTTGATTCAACAAATATTTTGTTAATTAACAAAATTATTTGGATGAAATAGTGCCAGCCAAACTTTTTGTTGACTCAACAAATTTTTGTTATATTCAACAAAACATTTTCTTTCTCTGCGTACAGTACTGTGCGAATTAATGTGATAATTTCAATAAATCATATATTGGCATAGCTGCCAACTGCTCCGGAATATAACTGACCACTTTTTTAAAACAGGATTTTTCGGCTTAGAATACAGCATAATTTTTGAGTTAGGCGAGTGATCTGGTTACTAGATTGAAAAAATATTCATAAAAATATACTGTTTAGAAAAAGTGGTTAATTATATTCCGGAGCAGTTGGAAGCTATGTGTATTGGTTTCAAGAAATAATCGAACAAGTAAATAAAGCGATAAAACATGCCAAACGCATCGATTATAAAACGTGTTCCAATTCAACTGTCTTTTTTGAGCCAAATTTGGCAAGATTTTAGGGATAACTTCAAAAAAGCTGCATTAATTAATACAATTATGCGAGACCGTGTAAAAGAATTTTAAATGTTACCCTTTAAATGCCATTCTTTAAATGAACAACAGTAAGCTATTATAAAGTTTATGTACTTTACATACTGTATTGTGCTTGAAATGAATTACTTAACTGCTATAGACCGTAATGTACTGGATTTTTTTTTTTTGGGGGGGGGGAGAGATCCCGCGGAAGAACTATGAATGTTATATACACTATTTTTGGTGGAGAGCATCATTCTTTAATCCTTAACATCTATCAATTTAGCTTTCTTATTTCTTTATCGTTTGTATTCAATACATCATTTGTTGAAATGATTTGTATTAATATTGATTGGCACAGTACTGTACGCTTGAAGGTAAATACAGCTAAGCGACATTTTGGGCATATTCCGGTATCCTTTGCATTTTAGAAGGACATACAGCATTAAATATATCGGGACTTCTGAATTTCTACTCTATCGTTAGTACTAAAGGCAACTTTTAGTGAAGTGCAAATAGTTAACGAATATTTCTGAAATTCTGTAAAGTATCAATTCGTTTGGTTTAAAAGAAGTATCCTTTATCTACAATTTTTTGGGGAAAGCTCATGATTTTATCCATGTATAAATCTGAAATATTATAGTAAATTATTCTTAGCTGTAGTCAATAATTATCAGTATTTATGCAGTCAGTAATTTCCATCTTTTTCTAGAAATTTTTCCAAATAAATCTGTTATACAATGTGCGCGAATTATTTTGGGTTAAAAAGAAGAAACATGTATTTTTGTTAAATCTTAGATTCGTCAAAGACTTATTCTTCCAATAACATCGTTAAAAATTCTCTTTAAAGAAAAACCTTATCTCTCATCGTTTTCGAAGACAAAATTAAATCTACTAATAGGTTAAAATAGTATATCTTACTTGATAGATATGGAGAGCCTGTGTCTTTGCCTTAAAGCAGGAAAGGTCAAATAAGTCCCTTTAGCAAAGCTTCGAGCACGTAACTCACACAGCTTAGAACTCCATGCTTCAGGTGAGCAATCCTTGCAAGTAATAGCATTACTGGAGTTGACACAGTGGGAATCGCCATGGCAAATTCCCTGACTACAGGTTGAGTTAGCGAGGTTGACTTCACACCTGGGTCCTGCAATATACATCAAATAAGAAACTGGTACAAAGGGGGAAATTTCTAAAATAATTTTATGAATTGTATCCCCATTTTAAGCTGTACCTGGATCGTGCAGAATATCTTGTCCTGCAGACAGTGTGAGGGTACTAGGGTACAGAAGAATAACAAAATATTCTTGAGATCTCAATCCTTGGGAGGGGGTTGGTGGTAGTGGAGCTCTCTAAAGCTTCTAATATTCCGTGCACAGCCATAAGAATATTAGCTGAGTTAGAAATGCGATAGGAAAATGCTTGCAAAGATGGAAGTACAATTAATAATGGATGTACCATCGACCTGAAACTAGTTGTGACGTTTAACACAGTGAAAGACAAGACGCTTCATGGGTAAATCTTTAGTACTGAATCTAGGTATTTCTCAATAATGGAACTAACATTGAAAATGTCGAACTATACAAACGCACAATCAAATATGTATTTGTAAATAAGCTATTTCTATTTGAACTAACTTAAAAACCCGGTCGCGACTGTCGACCTAGCCGTTCGGTTTTCTCCGAAACATCGCGTAAATACGGGCTAGGATCCCTTAGAAAGTCTCCTGCGGAGGGCATTCCACCTATAGTCCTAGGTCCCTAATGCAGACAATCGGCCTTAATCCACAAACCAAACTTGAATTTAGACAGTGCAAACGTTTCAATAGTACTTACTCACTGTCACAGAAATTGGATTTCTGGAGACAATCATTCAAAATACACGTATCTTTGAACTTTTTTCATATACATTTGCAAAATATTCTGATGCACGTATTTATGGTTTAACTTACTGAGATTTTTACTCTATTTCCAAATAGTTTGTTGTAAACTTTAATACGCCACATATAACTTTAGATAATTTTGAACTCAATAAATTCGCTTCCAATCCCTTAAGGTTTGACTTGAATTTTTCTGAAGAACATTGCACGTCTGCAACTTATTTTCTCAGAACACCTCTCACTCCCTTTGATCGATACTGAAACTTTAAAAATGCTTAACGTAAACATTACCCTAGGCATGTGTACCTGGAATCGACAAGCATAAAATCGACCATGTGAAACACCTGACTGCGCAAAGAGGTACGATGCAGTAAAAACTTAGATTTATAATATTATTTCAACCCAATTGCAGGATGTTATTTCTATATAAGCCTATCAGATCAAGGAAATAACCCCGCTTCCAATTAATAGTTTGTGGAGTTTGTTCCTAGTTTATAATTTGACGTCTCCCACCAATGAAAAGCTTGAAAATCTACGGCGTACTGGTTTCTTGCTCTTCCCATAACTATTTCCCCCTCGTCCCTAACATTTTTATAATATTCTTTTATTTCAATGTTTTTATTCTTACTTACCTATTTATTTATTTTATTTATTTATTTATCTATTTATTTTGGGGGGCGGGGAATCAAAACTTTTCTTCCTTCCAGTTTATTAAGAGTTATTATAAACAGAATAAAACAGCATTGGATTAACAAGTCATGATCAGCAGCTGTAATTTCCTTTAATGTGTAGTGTAGGGACGCGAGGCCCTGCGAGACGAGAAATGGCTACGGTCTCTCGTCCTGTCTCGCTAAAGTACACGATCGCGAGAAGTCTCGTCTCGTCTCTCGATCTCGCGTCCATCCCGTGTACGTGTAATTAAACGTACAATAATATTGTATTACAATATTATAACGTCTAATATGTTTTATTTTCTCTTATTTTGTCTAATGTATAGGATAATACGAGTGTAATGCTGACTTAAAGGGTCTTAATCCCCGTCTAGACTAGTCTAGTGTAAGTAATAATGCTAAAACACGTATTTAGAAGCTAAACAAGTTTTCTATGTTCTAACTATTGAAACGTTGTTGTATTGTGAATTTTTTACATAATTTTAGTTTTATAACATTTGACAGAATTTCTCACAAAAAGGCTTCATTGTTAATTTTTAAACAAAAATCCAAATTTTGGGGGACACCCCCTGACATTTTTCGGAGTCAATATTTAAAATTTGAAGTAAATATTATACGAATAATTCAAATAGTAAATAAAGAGGTAAAACACTGGGAGACCTGCAAGGCCCGATGACTGTAGAGTTACAGTTTCGGATAAGATATTGTTTGTCGGTTTCCCATCGGCGAGACTGCTCGTTTAGATCACTTCTATCCATGAAAAAAAATTCATCTATTGCAGAAAAACAAAAGTGCACCTACGCCGATGACTGAATTCGATGAGTCGATGAGTTAACGATGACTCGATGATCGACCGAGCAGAAAACAAGCGGTCATTGCTACTAGGGACGTTAGTGTTACACAATATGCGAGAAAGGTCTCGCACTATACAGTATGCGAGACCACCACCAGTCTCACGCGAAACCGCGATAAACGAGGAGAGAAATACTTACTTCTTTATTTTGCACAATTAAGTAAAAATGAAAGTATTAAGGTGTTGTGCAGTATGAGAGATCAGTCTCGCGGTCACGCGCGTGTCATACAATTAGTGAAACGTCGATAAATGAGGGATGACTGTGCATCTTTTACATCGTACAATTAAGTAAAAATAAAGAAAATTTAATGTCAGGCAATATGTGAGACCGGTCTCGTGGTCTCTTCTCGAACCTTGAAGTCTCGTCTCGCAAAAGCCTCAGAAATATATTTAATTTATGTATTTTTTTTCTGTTTAAAGCAGTGGCCTAATTTCACCTTTGTAAGACAAATTATATATTTATGACTCAAATGAAAAGCTTCAGTTCATTTAGAAATTTATCTCGATTTTTCTACTTCCCCCTCACTCCTATAAATAAAATACGGGGTACTTTATGGTCCCCTAACGCTACAACTCCTCCTATACTGCTAATACTGGGGAGAAGTTAATGTTGCCAATGAACACTGACTTTTCCAAATTTTTAGAACTTTCCATAAAAGCGTCCTTGAATTCTATCCAAGGTCAACCCTTGTTAAACTGCATTTTAGAGAAATTCTGCTGTTTCAAACAAAATGCAATTAATGCACATCAGTGAAAATTATAAAATATGGCTTCCTGCTGCTAAGATCGCATACGTAGAATGACTAGTTCTTTTATAGAAAAATGCGAAACAGCTGTCGTCATAACTGAGTTTCTAAAAGCAGGTATGAGAGTGAAAAAGAAAAAAAAATCGCACTTCAGTTTATTTTTTCCAGCCGTTTGTTTCTAGCATTGCAAAGATCCAGTAGGAACGATTCCTTTTCTATCACTAGTTGATGCTTTTTGGCATGGGTCTCTGAAAATCTTGCGCCGATCAATGAATGGTCAAATGTTATAAGACACTGAATATTGGTACATGGCATTAAGTATGAAGGCACAGCTTTTGGGCCTACCGTGCGGCTGTGGATACCGACAACTCTCCATGCTTCTGAATCGGTTAAATGACTTCGCTGAGACATCGTACTCATCGAAACAAAGCAGTCACTGAATGCCGATCATCCTTGTCTTCATTGTCTTTTATTCAGTTGAAAGTCCAATTTCATTCGCTGCTGCTGAAGCGACGTTTTTGACGTCGAACTCAAAATTAGCATACTCCACAGTTTGAAAATCAGAAAAATTTGCATTTGTGATTCTCTTCTTCCATTTTCGGCAAATATCGCTTATATCTTTATTTTATATAAAACTTACAATATCCTTTAATTGTTTTGAGTAGTGTATGTGAATGAACTTACTTATATTTATGGGATGTTGCTATTTTATGCTTATATGAAGGCTTCAATGTTTATATGAAGGTGCCTATATTAGATGATGAATATATGTGTATATATGTGAATATGCGTGTGCATGTGTATGTGTATATATGTATATATATTGTTGTTTAAGTTGTATGTTTAGATTGCAATTTGTATCCTAACACAGCATTATAATAGTATTGGAAAATATGGATGTGCATATTTGTATATGTGTGTATATAGGGGTTCATAATTTATGATGCTCAAATATTAGTTTAAAAATTTAAATGTAGTGTAGTGTCGCG
>JAWZYV010003898.1:0-12660 GCA_038373885.1 Cheiracanthium punctorium | reverse complement strand
GACTTTTCAGACAGGGTCCTGTTTTTGTGAAATTGTGAAAAATTTACTTATAATTTTGTGAATCTGAAATTACCAGGGTCCTGTTTTTGTAAATTTGTAAAAATAGAGTCCTGTTTTTGTGAAAATAGGGTCCTGCTTTCATTAATTTGTGAAAAATATGTATTTGGGTAATTTAACAAAAAGTGATCTTGTGTAGCAAAAGAAAAAAAATTACTAGCATAATTAATAATTTCTTGACTCCCTCTAGGCCTAAATTTGTACGTCATGCATGTTATGTTATATGTGTGGCTACATTAGGATATAACGGATAGCGATTTTGCCGGATACCGGATATCTGGCGCTAAACATGTATTTAGTTATCAAGTGTGCTTTTTCATTTTTACTTCCTTGTACGTAGTATAAGGAAGTAATGTGATCCCGAAAAATTTTGGGGGCCAAATTTCGACAAAAAAACCGATTTTGACTACCTCTAAATTGAATTTTAAAATTTTTTTCGATGCATCTCATCGTAGGCTAGCATGCACGATCATATTAACGCGTCTGCAACTCATTTTGACCAGCGGCGAGTTTATTGTGGTCAGTTTTTCCATGCCGTCTGTACGTACGTACGTACGTATGTATGTAACTCGCATATCTCAAAAACTATGGGTCGTAGAATGTTGAGATTTGATATTTAGGATTGTTCTATGATCTAGTTGTGCACCTCCCCTTTTGGTCGCAATCGAATGAATAGTTTATGTACAGGACCGCCCAAAAGATTCGAAATACATTACGCTCTATGGGCCGAAAATCATTAAACTCGCATATCTAAAAAACTATTAGGCGTAGAATGTCGAAACTTCATATTTTGGATAGTTGTAACATCTAGTTGTGCACCTCCCCTTTTGGTTCCATTCGATTGGATAGTTTATCTACAGGACCGCCCAAAACATTCGAAATACATTACGCTCAATGGGCCGAAATTCATTAAACTCGCATATCTCAAAAACTATTAGGCGTAGAATGTTGAAACTTTATATTTAGGATTGTTGTAACATCTAGTTGTGCACCTCCCCTTTCGGTTCCATTCGACTGGATAGTTTATCTACAGAACCGCCTAAAAGATTCGAAATACATTACGCTCTATGGGCCGAAATTTATCAAAGCGTTTTTTAGAGGTATTGGCTATTTCAAACGACTCAGAAGTGATATATGCTGTAAAGAGTTAGAAAATGAATTTCTCCATTAAAAAAAGTGTCTTTATCATTTACAGTTCTGCTACAGGAACACTCAAAAGATTTCCAATACATTCTGGTCAATGGCAATTTTAGGAGATTCATCCATTTCAAGCACAATACCGTCCTACCACATAAGTTAGGTAATGGTCCGACCACGGTCACGTGCCTCCCTCAAGTACTATGCCAAAAGTCGCCAAGCTTGGCGACTTTTTTGTGTACGTGTGTGCATATTTAACTCTCAAATCTCAAAAACTATTATGAAATGTCATATATAAGATTGTTGTAACATCTAGTTGTGCATCTCGATTTTTGGTTAAAATCTATTTGGAGAGTTTATTTACAGGACCACCGAAAAGAATTTCAGTACTTTAATGTCTATGGACATCTTCAATATAATACAATTGTATACAGTCATTGTTTGGTACATGCCCAAAATCTCGCCGTCTGTCCTCGACTTTGGCGAGTTTTGCCGAAATGTCGCCAAATTTGGCGATAGTCAGTCATTTGGTCCATGCCCAAAGTATCGCCATTTGTCATCGTTCTTGGCGAGTTTTGGCGAAATATCGCCAAATTTGGCGATAATCTGTCATTGTTGGTCCATGCTTAATATCTCGCCAAATGTCGTCGACATTGACGAGTTTCGCCGAAATATCGCCAAATTTGGCGCCAAAAATTATTTCGTATTTTGTATAACTCTAAAACTTTAACCCGTAGAATTTTGTACTTTTGTATTTTGAACTATATTATAATATCTAACGGTTTTCAACATCTTTTTTGACAGCAATCGACTGGGAATTTATTTACAGGGTGAGCCAAATGACTTTAAATACATTAAGGTGTATGGATGCATTCAATTCATTGAAAGTCTGTGGTCAATGACTACTTTGGCTATCCCCAAAAGCTCGCAAACTATCTCAATTTTGTCGGCTTTTGGTGAAATATCGCCAAATAAAGTGTCAGAAAGAAATATTTCAAATTGAACTCAGCTTGGCGATATCGAAATGTTTGGCTAGAAATCGCTATATCTTACTATTATTGATATTTTATATCTTTCAAACAAATAAGTTTAGAGGAAGTGCGTAAAAATATTTTTGATTTAATAGACGTGCAAGGAAGTCATGTGTTGGACACATCAGATTTTTTTATATGACATCAGAACAATAAATTGCAAACATGTTAATTGCATTAAAGTATTTCTTAATAATTGACTTATAATTTCAAGTCAATTATAAAGATTTAATGGACATACATCCTTTAGCGTCCGATGGTTTAACTTTTTTAATATAATAATCGCTATTTCTTGAGCCGGAATTCTGGTACGAACGCTTCATGATGAGAAGAAAAAACACGCGGTATGTGTTAACAGCAAACGTCGCATTCACGTGCAGCGAAATAAACAACTTGACCAGTGTTGCCACTCTGAAACTTTTACGAGGCGAAAAAAAATATACTCTGGATCCATGATCCTGAGGGAGAAAAGCTAAATCGCCTCTCTGTTTTCACGCCGCTCAAGTGCTACATGCAGAGTGGCAACGATTATCAATGACGTCATCTGCAGCCGTAGAAGCGGGTTGTAGGCATCCGTCTTGGTATCTTGCCGGTCAGGTTAAGAAATGAAAAGCGAAGCATTGTTTACGCTGCTATTTATGTTGGGAGGGAGGGTTCATGGGCCGTTTTACAAATGAAAAGTAATATGAAGGGTCCGTTTTAACGGTAACATTTTTTGTGAAGGGTCCGTTTTTAAGGTAAAATATTTTGTGAAGGGTCCGGTTTTACGGTAAAATATTTTGTGAAAGGTCCGTTAACGGACCCAAATTTCGCCTAAACAGACCCCTGCATGTACATTAAATATAAATAAATTCAATTTTAAAACAATACGTTATTAACATATATACATACATACATATATTTTTATACATAATAGCAGTGTGGCCCGGCCAATGAATGGCACACATGTGCAAAACGTTGGCTTTAAAAAATAACAAAATAAATAAAAGCGTAAAATCTTACTTTAAGGAAGCTAATTTAAAGTTTAATAAAACAGCGTGAATGCGAAAATCAAATTAACTCAAATGCACATCTATTAACAGCATTATTATCTGATATCAATGAAATAACCTGAAAACCAATATCTTCCAATGCCTTTAAAACCTGCAAAATCATATTATTTAAATCTACAGCTGTCAATTTATTAACTGGGACAATACTCACAACATCTTTATAAGATGAAAAAAGAGAAGTTATCATGAAAACCTGAGCAGTTTTAGCAGCAATAGAAGGATTATTCTCAGAACTTCCATAAATAGAACCACCCTTAAAATTGAACATATATTTCGTCCAACAATATATTTATAGTAAGTTCATGATTTTCAAGAAACTGTTTTTTTCTTTCTAAATAACCAATGCTACCTTCTAAGTTTAGTTTCGATAAAGAATAACTACTCATAAGATTGCGCAGAACACGAATGTTAGGCAAAAATAAATAGCCACATTTTAGTAAAGCATTATATGCTGATGATGACTGTACATATAATGTACAAGCTAAAATTAATGAAATTAATGTATGATTACTATAACGTCTGTTATTTTTAGTCATTTTACTGAACTCTTAACTGTTGAATAATGAAAGCAAAACAAACAAACAAACAAAAAAAAAAAAAAAAAAAAAAAAAAAACATCAGAACTATCAGAATCACTAACAGATTTTAACAGATGAATTACAGATTCTAAAACAGTAGTCTGTGATGGACTTGTAAGAAATTTATCAACAGCTTCAATTAAAGCTTCTAGTATATGAACATTATTAATTACAGAAAACTTAGAAAAAGTAATATTATTCAATTTTTGATTATTGATATACACCTCAAAATTTAACTCATTATTTATAACAATACAACCTAGAATAACTGGACATACATTAGGAGCTTCATAAAAGCAAATTTTTATATTTAAATTATCTTCTGTACAAAACAATTTATGTTTTAATTTTGGAATTAAATTTTGCAGATGATCTTTTACATCTTGCAAACATTTTAACTGATTACGTTCAACATATTTTTTTTGCTCAAGAAGACTTTCTTGAATAGCCTGCAAAAATTGTTCTTCTTCAACATCAGCTATTCGATGTGTTTTGGGTTTATTTGTACTTAAATAGGCTGGCGCACTTGGGAAAATACACGGTACAGCATTTTCAGCAAGTTTCGGGATTTTCCTCTCATATTCCTTAAATTCACCTTTATACACGACACGATCTTTCCTTATAATTTGGGATTCGTCAAAATGTTTTATACAAATTACAGGATGCTTGAATTTGCTTAAATCATTTGGAATTCTTCTCAACCATTCTGCCCTTAATTTATCAGATTTAGGTAAGGAAAATGTATTGACCGACTCCTGCTTATCGTAATTTGATTTGCATCCATACACACTGCAGTGACGACCCATTTTAAACGAAACGATTTGTTTACTGCCAACTGCCAGTTACTGCAAAAAAGTTAATAAACGATAATGTATTTCTACATAGTCATTAAAATCCTCCAGAATAGTGGAATTTTTAAACATAATTTAAAATGTGCTCACTAAATCAATACGTATATAAACAATAACAAAAATCTAAGTGCAGCTTACCTGGTTTTTGAGAAGTTATCCTTAGAACAATTATCCCTATTAATCACAGAAAATCCATACTTACACTAAGCATAATTCGTTATATAAGTATATAACACATCACCGCACACAGATATTTGCAATATTCAGTAAAATGCAAGCGAAATATTTAAACAATTTGAATAAAACGTGCACATAGCGTGCACATATGAAACGTGCAAGCACAAATCAACACAATTGAACTAACTGATTCGAAAAAGTTCGGTTCCGATGATCACGTGACTTTCGCGCTTCCAGGCCATGCTGAGTGCATATATGCCGATTCCACGCTTAGGATGTTCTACGAGCTGTTCGGGATCTTCTATTGGACGAAAATGTCATATGATAACTTCCGAAGGCTGCCATGCGCTGCTCATTATCGCTATTTTTGGCATAAATTTCCCTATTTACTAGGAAAGAAAAAGAACTGCGTGGAATCGGCACGGCGTGGAAGAAAAGCGTGGAATTCGCAAAGGCAAATGGAGAAGGAAATGCGTGGGATCGGCAAGGATGGCGTGTGCATATTGTCATTGGAAGTTTGGAGTGACACAGTGCAAATGGTGGTTGATTTATGAAATGAGCAATATTGCCTTCGTAAAAAAAAGAATTACGATTTCTTTTTTCCATGTTTTAATGTGTATTGTAAAATGTAACTTCTATTCATTCATATCCTACTTATAGTTGCTTTAATTTTACGAATTTGTGGATTGTTTACATTATTGCTCTGCTAAACTTAGTTTGTGTTTATACTATTTTTAAGTATGTGTTTATAGTGTTTGCCTAATTAAATTTAAATAAGATTATATGCGTTACATTGAAATCGAGCGTTTTGTTTATTAATTGATAATATAAAATGTTAATTGCTTTGTTTTATGTGTGAGACATCCTGTAATTGGTTTGGAATGGTTTATTTTGTTATATTAACTTCTCTCTCTCTCTCTCTCTCTCTCTCTCTATATATATATATATATATATATATATATAAACATTACACATTACATATTACATAGAAATTATATATATATATATAATTTCTATGTAAGTAAAATCCGTTCAGAATTTCTGAAGGCCGAAAATAATTTAATGTGTACACCATTTACAAGGTTGTTCGATCGTGATTTCTATTACTAAATATACTGCAATTTAACAGTAATTATTAAACAGTGTTTCTTTTAAAGGCAAATTTATAAAGAAACAACCAAATTATAAACTACTATATAAAGAGTACAGGCAACTTACAGTGGCGGATTTAGCTCTTGACAGGCCCAAGGTGCAAACTCAATTTTAAGGACCCCTTCTAAGAGAACCTTTCACTAACTGTCACCTTCACAATCACATTGTGCATTCTATGCACACTTTAAAAAAAAATCCAGTAATTAATGTTTTACTTAATCACTTTGATTAACCAGTATTAAATTAGAACTGTCTGGTATTGTCATCTGGTACAACATTAGCAGAATCGTCAGAATTTGAAAAATACCAAACATTCAAAATTTCGATTGGCTGTAAAATGAAAACTAAACTAGAGTGAGAAGAAAAAATTGATGTGGATACTTTTCTATATTTAAGAACTAAACTCACCAAGTTTCATCAAAATCCATGTCGGTGGCTGTCAAAATGTCATTTTTTTTTGTTTTGAATTGACATGGAATGACCCAGTTGTCAAAAATGTTTACTGACTTTGAAATCTTCACATGCCTAACTTATTTCTCAATATCGCACTATTACCCACAGATCCGAGTAAAAGGCCTTCAACAGCAACAGCTAAGAGTGTTGGGGCTGCTCCAGTACCCCACAGTCTACTATGTTGTCAGCCCTAGTACTACACTAACGCAGGCAGCTAATCATATTTTAACAAGCAAGCCCAGCTTGGGACTCCAGACCAACCGACCAGCTGTCTAGTCCATACACTGGCGTAGCCAGGGGGGGGCCCACCGGGCCCGTGCCCCCCCCGAAATTTTTTCAGTTGTTATATATATATATTGCAATTTGCAAAAAATGGATCGTCTCATGAATCCTTGTAGTGTGATATTTGTCTAATCTTTTTGATAAACGTTTTCTAGATCATTTCACATTGAGAAGGAAGTAAAAAAACAAGTCAATAAAAAGGTTAAAAAGTGCCTTTAATCACTAACCCGTGTTGACTTTCGACACGCCTACACACCAGAAAAATATACATTTGGGCAATATCCTACTCCCGGGATACTAAAAATTTCCCCCTCCCTATAACCTCAGCTCGTTACTGTTGTACCCTGTGAAGTTTGTATCCCCAAGTGTTATCAGCTTTCATGGCCACCTGTGGTATTTTTAAACTATGGTGTATACAAAAATAGTACTTTCTACTAACGATAAAATTACAAGGAGGGGCACAAGTTGACCCTTTCCCCACCATTCCCAAGGTCCAGATGCTCGTGTTTTTGACTAGCGTGTTGCTCTGTACAGTTGGTGGGTTCGAATAGAGATTATGGCCTCAAGAAAGTGCCCGCTGAGTAGAAGTATAGGAGAAATTTTAAAAATTCTAAAAATTATACATAAGTTTGCCTGCTAACAATGAAGACTCAAATCTACAGGAAACGGACAAAGCAATAGATGAACAGATATTGCCAGAAAACTTCAGAAAGCACATCAGGAAAAAAAACTAAAGTAAATACTCAATATTTCATTGTGTGTTTTTAAATGATAATATAAACGATAACATAATAGTTTCTTAAGTATGTTGAAAAATTTGTATTATCATATTTTCATTAATATGTAATTTAAGAAATATTTCCATTATACCCACCCTTTCAACTGACAAGAGGGTAAATCTGTAATTTGTTTTTCTGTTCTAAAGTTTTATAAAACTTTATGAATACTATTTTACATGCTCTGGTGAAGAATAAATGAATATTTGAAATATCTAGTGATGCACTTGATATCCGGCTGATTTATCAATATCTGAAATATCATCGGATATCCGAATCACAATCACCGGATATCCGGCTCACGACTAAATAAGGTCTGTCAACAGTCCACTAAGTCCACTGTATTTTTTAAACTAAAATTACCCTCAGTAATGTTTTCTTCTTAATATTTTTACTGCTCACAATTAAAAAAAAAATTAAATATTCATAAGTGCTTTCCTTTGTAATTTAAAACCGCAACCAATGAGAACAGCAGTTTTGCTTTGAAAGTAATCTGATAACAGCAAACCATTAATGCACTACCTAATTCGTTATATTAAAGTTTATCAAATAATATTAATTAGTTTATTTCTCCCATGAATCACTTTTTAAAATCTGTTTACAAGGAATACGTTCAATAAAAGAGAAATTTCTCACAAGCCTGAGCCTGGTTTGGGCTCGGGCTGAGTCCATCTCATCTCTAGTGCCCACCCCCCTGACATATGGCTCACCAACTGGCGATGAGTGCAACCCCTCCCCCCTCAATAATTTTAAGAACTTATCCGTTCTGGAAAAATACTGAATGCAAATTTCCAAAAAGCAAGAACTTTCGTCAGCATTGTAGGAGTACGCAGAATGGAAGTAGTATGTTGCCAAAGTAAAGAAAACGAAGTTATAATTTTTATGTATTGTTAAAATATTACAGGTTTGAGAGTAACTAAGTGATATCATTTCATTCACTTTAGTCGTAATTATGTGATGCACGAGCGAATATTGACACATATTGAAATAATTTTCGCAAAGTCTCAAAATCTAATCAATATTTTTGAAAAATTGGAAGCCTAGAATTTAAGTGGAGTGACAACCTATCATGTCTCCCAATTTCGTTTCATTCCCTGCAGTCTTTATTTCGTGATGCTGGAACAAAATTTCAGCATTTTAAAACGATTTTCACAAAATCTCAAAATGTAATCAAAATATTTTAAAAATTCAACGCCTATAAATTAAGATTAGCAACTACCTATCATATCACCAAATTTCGTAGCATTCGTATTAGTCGTTACTCAAAATCTAATAAAAATGTTTAAAAAATTGGACACCTATAGTTTATGTTGAACAACCATCTATCATGTGCCCAAATTTCATATCATTCGCTTTAGTCGTTATTACGTAATGCGTTTACGCACAAATTTACGCAGTTTGAAAAGATTTTCACAAAATCTCAAAATCTAATCAAGATTTTTTTTTAAATTCGACGCCAGTGTTTCAAGTTGAATTAACACCTATGATGATACCAAATTTCATTTCAATCGTTTCAGTCGTTTTTACTTGATGGTCGAACACAAATTTACGCAGTTTGAAACGATTTTCGCAAAATCTCAAAATGTAATCAAGATTTTTTAAAAATTCAATGCCTATGTTTTAAGTTGAGTGACCACCTATCATGACACCAAATTTCATATCATTCGCTTCAGTCGTTTTTACGTGATGCTAGAACAAAAAAAAAAAGCGTCACGGACAGAATGGCAGAACGACAGACAAACTTTTTTTTGAGGGTCGCACCGGATTCCTAGGTGCTTGAAACGGATAGAAACCGCAAAATTTTTGAATTCCAAGAAATGTACAGACAAAAGTCTAATTTAATTTATATAGATGTACTTTGAAGAGATTTAATTAACAACTCAATACTTATTCAAGTCAAAAATTTGCAATTAATTATATTTTTTAAGACTGCTTAAGAACAAAAGTTCTATATATTTTGAACCAACTTTATTCCAAAAACCAGAATTTTCGAAGATTTTCTTCTAGTGGCATCTGTGTTATTTCAATACGTATTTTGTTAGCAATGTGCAGAAAATTTTAATCTTGTGATCAACCTTATTCCAAAGAGCAGAGTTTCGGAATTTTTTTTCAAGTGATGTCTGGGTTATTTCAATATTGTTTCTGCATTGTATACGTATAATATTCTAATCCTGTCACCAACCTTATACAGAAGGGCAAAGTCCTGTCACCAACCTTATACAGAAGGGCATATCTTTGTTATTTTAATATTGTATTTGAATTGTGTAGGGTATTTTAATCTAGTGATCAACTTTATTTCAGAAAGAGTTTTGGATGATTTTCTTCAAGCTATATTTTTCTTATTTTAATTTGTGTCTGCATTATTTAGAATATCTCAAGTATGTGAGTCACATTATATTAAAAACACGCATTTTGAAAAAAAATAAAAAGATAAATAAAAAATCTAGTCATAAGATTTTCTAGGTTAATTATGTGTTACTGCATAAAACTACATTTTAACTTATTAATTGCAATAAGAAACTGAGTTAGTACAGCCTGTGCATTATAATTAAAGGTTTATTTTTTTAAATTAGCGTCGCTGTTCTGTGGCTGTTAATTATAAAAATAATAATAGGTTTGTGTTGGCATGATACAGGTTGATTAAAAAAAAAAAAAAAAAAAAAAGTGACCAATTTCAGAACATCATAAAATTTTAAGTTATTTACACGAAAATTTCAATGTGGTTTCCTTTAGCATAGTACATTTTACGCAAACGTTTAGGTCAAGCCAAAAGATCTTTTTAGACCATTTTTGGAGGTATTTTTCCAACTTCCTCTTTGATTGCTTTTTAAAGCCCTTAATCTGTTTTTTACCTTACGTCTATTTAATTGTTCTTTCAAGTATCCCATAAAAATTATCGCAATTAGCACAGTCAAGGGATGACGGTAGCCATTTTTCAGGAGAAATAAAGTTAATATTTTTAAAAATCTTTCAGCCATGTTGACAATTGACCTTCCAGTATGACTTGGTGCAGAATCTTGGTGTAAAACAAAGTTTTCTTGGGTGTAAAGACGTTGTACTTTCTTTGATCATGTGCTCCAGACCTTTATTCTGATAGTATTTAGCATCAATTTTAACCTTTGGTTCTACAAAAAATGTTTTTATTAAGCCTTGAGAGGACATTCCCATCTATACCACAGTACCTAACGTCTAACTTGCCTTCTGCAAATCAGCCGGCGTCTTTGCGACGATGTTCGCAATATATTGAACCTCCTTTTGCCAGTTGTGAATTACAGACGAAACAACGCTTCATCAGAAGTTATCCATGTTTTGTATCTACCTTTGCGTAACATTAAATACAGAGGCCAAGAACATGTTCTTCGTTTTTCTACAGTGTTTGCAGATATTTGATGACAAACTAGTTTCTTCAATTTTTATAGGCAATTTTCTTTATCTGACGACAAATTGTCGATTGGGATACCTGTTTCTTTTCGAAAGTTCTTTGAGGAAGAGGATTTTATACAACGATAAGTCTTATCAGTTTCTTTTTTTCTTTTCACCAAGGACTTCCTTTCGTCCACATTTCCCCCCCTGGAGCTCTTGATTGCCAGCCAAATTTTATTTCTTTTCAAAGTTTAGATAGTTATACATTATAAAAATGCCTTTTCTGAATTTTAAATGCTTTATTTATAACAGAATTTGAGCAACCATCCTACAAAAGTTAAAAATTTCGTTTCGGGCTTGAGGATCTAATTTTGGAGCCAAAATTTACTCCCACTAATAAAGTAGTTCGATTGGTAATTTAAACGTTTAATTTTTTAAATAAAACTGGTGTAAATTAAAATTTACCAAAATAATTATACGCTTTTAAAATTGGTCACTGTAATTTTTGAATCAACCTGTATGTATTAGTTATATGCAGCTGCAAATGAGCTGATTGAAAATCCGGGATAGATTGATATATTTCCTGTTTATAACAATAAAATTTTACATAGAAATATTTTTTTAGTACGGTCTTTTATTGAGAATTAAAAATCATTTATTTAGTTTTCTTTTCAGTATCTTCCTTTAGATATATTTATTGTAGAATAAGACTTATTGTAGTAGCAGATACGGGCCTGGATTTAAAATAAAATCTTATCTGGTTGAGATAATTGCTAGACAAACCGGTACATAAGCATCTATCTACAGAGATAATTATATTGAAGAATTATTAATTAACTCGCGAAATTAATACTGAATAGCATCTTTAAACATATATTTATAAGGATATTTTTTGTGAAATTACTAATTAAGTAATATTATAATTAGAATTAGCAATTAGAATCTTATTATTAGTTATAATTAGTACTTAGAATATTATTTCTAATTATAATTAATAATTATAATTAATAATCATAATTTTTTTAAATTTAAGATTAATTAATAATTAAAATATTTCTAATTACAATTAATAATTAAAATATTAATTGGTTGGACAAAACTCTCTGTGCCCCTCCCGAAACAAAATCCTGGCTACGCCAGTGAGTCCATACGCCATATTTTTCGTATATTTACTTGGTGACTAATTTATTTCAGTGAATGTTTTTTTTTTTTTTTTGTATATTTTATCATGTATTTCATTTTATTGTGTTATGTATGTGTATAAAAATAAAATTATTTAGTTTGTTATTTTTACTATACTACCATGCTAATCAGCTGGAATGAGCTTGGAGGCTGTGAAAGTTATTAAATTTCAGTCTCCAGCTCAGACTTGCTGATTTACGACATCCTGAAAGAAAGAAAAAAAGTTTTCCTGGTCCAAAGATTTTCCTGTTAGAAGTAATATTAGATGAAATGTTCTGTTGCAATTTGGGTAATGTTAATTTTAATATTTTTTAGTCTAATATTAATGCTCAGTTCATAAAATTAGTTTTTGTTCTGTTTAAATTTTGATTGTAATTGTCTAATAAAGCTTTAAATTTATTATTTTATGTGTTCTTTTTAGATGTGTCATTATTTCTAAATAATGCATGTTGTTCTGTACAGGGTGTTCTAAATGGGGCAATAACACGCTTTAATTCTTTATCTGTTACAGATAAGTCGCAATGTGAATTGAAAAAAAATGTTGAAAATAAGGTCAGAAAACATTACTC
>JAWZYV010003897.1:0-11702 GCA_038373885.1 Cheiracanthium punctorium | reverse complement strand
TATATGTTATGAACCACCATCGTAAGACCGGTATTGATTTTGATGTGTATAGGACTTAAGTTTTTCTGCAGGGCTACTACAAAGATTTCTTTTACATGATGGCCTACGGGGGAAAATTCTTGAAAGTGCGCTATCGTTTAAACGGTGCATTCGATATAGCTTCAATTTGGTATATATGTTATAGACCACTGTCACAAGACCAGTATTGATTTTGGTATGTATAGGATTTGTAGTTTTTTTATAGGGCTTCAAAAAATAATTGTTTTATATTACGGCATACGGACGGAAATTCTCGAAAGTGCGCTAGCATCTAAATGATGCATTCGATTGAGCTTATATTTAGCATATTATTATAGGCTACCCTAGAACGACTGGTATTGATTTTGGTGTGTATGAGATTTATAGTTTTATTGTACGGCTTCAAAACATAATTATTTAACATTATAGCGTATGGAGGGAAATTCTTGAAAGTGCTCGTAAATATTTCATGATATTATTGAATTATTGTGTTTATTTTTACTTTCCGAACATGTACCATGTAAGGAAAGTATTGTAATCAAGAAAAAATTCGAATTCGAGATTTTGGTGTATTTACACGTTTTGAGGTCTTCTGAATTCATTTATGCTATTTTTATGAGATGTGTGTGTGTGTGTGTGTGTGTGTGTTTGTATGTATGTGAGTGAACACGATAGCTCTCCTAATCCCTATAAGCCCTTCTATCGATAAAGTAATTAAAAAACTTTGTAAAAAACACACATAAGAAGTAAAAGGAAAGAGGATACGCGTTTCGTTCAAAAATTGTTTTGAACTTCTTCAGTCCAAGTCCTTCGACGTAAAGCACACAGGAATGAAAAGAAAAAAGTTTTATTTATTTATTTATTTTTTTTTTTTCTCTTTTCAGTTCCCTGTGTGCTTTACGTCGAAGGACTTGGACTGAAGAAGTTCAAAACAATTTTTGAACGAAACGCGTATCCTCTTTCCTTTTACTTCTTATGTGTGTTTTTTACATTTTTAATTACTTTATCGTTTAACACCAGTATTTTGAGTGTTTTTTCACCCTTCTATCGAGCTCAAATTTGGTATATGGGTCATTTTCAAAGTTCGGCCATTTGCTGTCCCCGTGTAATTTTTATTTTTTTTTTAACAAGGTATGAGGAAATTTAAATGATTTTTCTTTTAACAAGTTTTTACCAGTCAGTTTCCTGTAGTAAAACAATAGATTAAAAAACATACTTTTTAACTCTTTGAGGCGCAACCCTTTCCCAATGCTGAAAAAAGGGCAGCCGTTGCCATCGCTGGACTTAATCGCTTTGACGCAGCTGGCTGTGCGCGGGCACAGCCAGCTGCGTCAAAAAAGGGTCTTTAGATCTGTGGCACGCGATGAACGTTTCGATCGTCCGCCATCTTCCTGGTAGTTAAGTCGATCGATGGCAACGGCTGCCCTTTTTTCAGCTTTGGGCCATCTATCCAGCTGTTCTCTCATTCATCCATTTTTCAGCAGATGTCAGTGCTGTTAAAAATAATCGTGACCATTTTTTTTACGGGAAATGACGTGCTAAAAAGTAAAGGATTCTCGTGTGGAGCTATGTCACCCGCAAGTATTTTTATAGAAATCAAATCTATTCTTTGTGACTGGCAACAGTCAAAACGTCAGAGTTGGTTGTTCCCAGAGCGGGAACAAAAGAAATGAGCAGAGAAGATACTGAAATTAGAGATGGGCGGTTCGACTCATTTTACTGATTCGAATCTCGACTCACTCACTACTTCGATGATTCGAATCAGTGATTCGAAACTTGAATCAATAAAACAACTAAAAAAATTTTCCCTCTCTCTGCGCCGAAAGCCGTACTATTTAAACAGCCTTCACCCATTCATCGGGTTTCTTCTCCGCTGAGTTCTCGGGCAGTTAGCATCTCTCTCTCCTTGCTCCAGTAAAACTAGAGTTTAAACTGCCCGAAATGAAAATACAGGAGATCTTCGTATGACCCCCTGGGCCTGTAAGATTAAAAGGTTAAGTTTGGTGTCAAAGTATTCGAAATTTTATGTATCGATGGGGGTATACGTCTAGGGGGGTCGAGAATCAATAGAAACACGCTCCGATGGATAGTTTCCGAGATATACGTTAATTAATTATGGTAATTAGACTAATTAACCATGATTGAGGCTTAAAAGGACTACAAACATGTAGAAATATGCTCTGGGATGGTTTCCAGACTTTGGAGTTGCCGCCGGAGGAGGCTAGTGTTTAAAATGCCCAAATTGAAAATATAGGGGAGCTTCGTATGACCCCCTGGGCCTGTAAGATTAAAAGGTTAAGTTTGGTGTCAAAGCATTCGAAATTTTAAGTATCGGTGGGGTGTTGAGTCTAGGGGGGGTCGAGAATCAATAAAAACGCGCTCCGGTGGATAGGTTCCGAGATATACGTTAATTAATTATGGTAATTAGACTAATAAACCATGGAGCTGTTTTTTCTGCGATGAGAGAAGAAGAAGCTTTCCGAGAGAAAGCAGTAGCAAAAGCATCACAAGCTGGTATTGATCTCAGGATTTTCTTATCGCCGGCCTGAGAGGCGTAGCTAATGGGGGGGGGGGTTAGGGGGGTCATAACCCTCCATGAGGAATTTTTTGCCATACAAAATGTATATTCTTCACTACATTATCATACACACGTATACATATATATGAGTTGCAGTAGTCATAACCCCCCCCCATGAAAAATTTCTGGCTACGCCCCTGGCCGGCCTGTATTTTTGCCCTTTATCGAATTCGAGATTTCACTGAAATGAAAATGGGAATATCGGATATTTGATGTTGAAATAAAACCGATATGTCGATTTTTGGCCCAGTCCTACTGAGGGGCTGCTGCCCCCCCCCAAAAAAATGGGACCCTTTACTTAGCTTACAATTGAACTTTATCTTTAAATTTGATACCCAGCCCACCCCGAAATAAAATCCTGACTACGCCACTGTCAATAACACTAACTACGCCACTGCTTTAGACCCTATTTTGTATTTCTCTGAATTACGAAAGAAAATAAAATCATTCCCCTTAAACGAAAAACAAGGTTAAAAAAAAAAAAAAACGAAATCTGCTGCAATAAAGCGAAATGTTATTTTGCTTACTACAAAGTCCTTTTGTGAGAGCGCTTAATACCGCCCCTGTATCCTTCATTAAAAGTGACAAGCACAATCCTAACTTTATTTCATTCTATTTCCCTTCACATGAAAATCCGCCACCATGTAAACTTAACGTTCCGTTTTTTTTTTCTTTTTTTCTTTTTTTTTTTTTTTTTTTTTTTTGAGGGTGGGGGAGGGGGACATATATTGAAGTTAAAAGTAGAAAAGGGATGTTTCATTAAATTTTAAACAAATATTAAATCAGCCAGACAAGTTGGAAGGAGGGATTTTCTTAATTTTTTTTTCGGGGGGGGGGGGGGGAGATTGACCCCTCTTGCCCTTAGGAAGTAACGCCTATGCCCCCCGCCAAAAGCAAACGATGTTCGACCCACTCCACACCCACAGACAGATAAAACTTTAAATCCGACCACCAACCAAGAAATGAAACACCAAAGATTCGAAAAAAAAACTTCAATTAAATGGAACATCCTTTCAACTCTTTCGACTCCTTTCGACTCTGAGTCGATAGAAGATTCGAAAAAACCCCTCCAATTAAATGAAACATCCTTTCAACTCTTTTCGGCTCCTTTCGACTCTGAGTCGATAGAAGATTCGAAAAACTAACGAATCTCAACGATAGTGTACAATCACCGAAACAGAGCGAAACACTGAATCAGTAAAGATTCGTTGCTGCACCAACTCAGTGACCAACTCACCCACACCCACTCATTTACTGTTTCAAATCATCTATCGACTCAGAGTCGTAAAGAGTCGAAAAGAGTCGTAAAGAGTCGAAAAGAGTTGAAAGAGTAAGGGAAAATCTCTGGGAACGGCAAAGGGAAAATAAGTTTTTCTTCCCTTCGCACTTGGAATGTATTTCCCTTGAAGGCTTGAGATTCGAATCAGTAGAGAGTGAGTGTAAAGACTGAGCCACTCAGTACCAAGATTCGAATCACTGATTCGACTCATCGAATCATTGGCCATCTCTAACTGAAATATAGCTGTCCGAATCGCAGAACATAAACCGTGTTAACGCAGAATTGCGGCCCCAAAACAAAAATTTCTGCCCTGACATGCTTTAACATTTTGAAATAGTGTTTAAACTACCTTAAGTAAAGGTTTTTATAAGGTTTTAAAAAAAAGACAAGACTTTTGATAATTAAATATAGCTGTCCGGACATTGATGCCATGTCTGTTATCATACATTATTTTCAACTTTTGAGCATTTGTTTAAACAACAACATTGAAATTTTAGATTAGCAATACCTGTTTACCATTAGAGCATGGTCGACAATGAAATATAAATAGATATCTTGAGTTTTTGGCATTTGACTGTAAAAGCAAAAAACTATTTGTGATAAATATTTTTTTGCATGTCATGTCTGTTACTTTAATTAGTTGTGTAAAATATATTTATTTATTTTTTAATTCAATTGATTAATTTAGATAATTAGGTTTTTAGTCTAAATTAATGCCTCTGTTCATGTTCTTGTGGAATTATTTAGATTCATGAATATTTTTTCTTTGAAATGTCATGCCTGCTACCGATCATGTCTGTTATCATAATAAGAGACAGACATGACAAACAAATGCTTACAAAAAAGCGAAAAATATTTTTAAATGAAGAGACTGTATTATGGACTACCTATACTTTGTAGTAAAACACTTTGCATTATTTTGTGCTAAACATAAAGTATATAAATTTCAAAGAAAATGTCCGGTAACAGAGATGACAAATTTCATCAAGTCTTATGATGGAAAAATCTGATAAAAGAAAAGAAGAGAAAAAATGCATCACAATATAGTGTTCAAATAGTGTTCAGGAACCAGCAGTGGCGTAGACAGAAAATTTTCATCGGGCGGGGGGGGGGGGGGGTTACGACTACAGCTACTCACATATATGTGTACGTGTGTGTTATAAGGGAGTGAAGAATATACATTTTGTATGGCAAAAAAATCCTCATGGAGGGGCGAGAGGTTCTGACCCCCTATCCTCCCCCTTGGCTAAGCCACTAGGAACAAGATATGTTTTGTATTACAGAAAAACTTCATATTTTTTTAAATTATATTTTTGCTTCTTAAATTTCCAAATGGCACCTAATTCTGAAAATCACCCATATAAACCACCATCGCAAGACCGGTATTGATTTTCCTATACATAGGACTTATAGTATTTTTCAGGGCTACGAAAAAGATTTCTTTTACATTATGACCTATGTGGTTGGAAATTCTAGCGTTTAAACGGTACATTCGATTGAGCTCAAATTGGGTATATATGTTAGAGACCACCGTCGCAGGACCGGTGTAGACTTCAATATGTATCGGACTTATAGTTTCTTTTACAGGGATACGAAAAAGATTTCTTTTACATTATGGACAATGGACGGAAATTCTTGAAAGTGCGCTAGCGTCTAAACGGTGCACTCGATTGAGCACAAGTTGGACGTGTATATAAAAGGTCACTGTCACATGATCTGCATAGATTTTGGTGTGTGTAGAGTTGATAGTTTGTTCAAAGGATTGCAAAAAGTAATTCTTATATATTACGGCTTATGGACGCAAATCATTTAAAATGAGCTAGTCTCTAAATAGTGCATTCGAAGAAGCTCAAATTTGGGATGCATATTATAGGTCACCGTCACACAACACGCATAGCAGTACTTCAGGTAAGGGACACTCCCCGGACAAGACATTTGTTAGAAACCAACTTCGAGTCGTTTGGCGATATATCGCCAAATTTGGCAACAACAGGCTGTTTTTATATAATTTAAGAAGTATATAATACTAAAAAACCAGTCAAAAGTCAACAGTAATGAATTTAACGTTAAAACACATGAAAAATAATTTTGGCCGGGATTTTGACACAAATACTCCACTGTGCGGCGCTCCTATAGGCCAGCAGGAAGAGGGGGAGTTTCGTGTCCCAGTAATCTTCATTCCTAGACACCAGGAGCGAGATGTTGCTCAAAATAGTGATATTATTTCACCATGCCGTCAGACTGCGGATGTAAAGGCGAAGTCTGGGATTTGTCTATTGATATAAGTACTGAAGAAATTGTCTACTGATATAAGTACTGAAGAAATTGATATAAGTACTTTAAAAACTGCAGAAGTAAAGTTCGTTTCTTGGTAGGAATGAAGTTGCAGAGGGGTTTCAAACCTGGAAATCCATTCTTGCTCCACCTCTGCTACGGTCGTAGCTTCTTCATCGGAATAGAGAATACGCTTCGGGCCATTTAGAGAAGTAATCAATGAAAACTTGGATGCACTTGTTGCCATCTGTAGTTCGCGGAAGGGGTCTCAGGATGTCGAGGGCAATTCTCTCGAAAGGTGCTTCTACATTATAGCGATGTAGTTTTCCACGGCTTTGTTTCTTCGGGGTTTTAAGGGCGGCACAGGCGTCACAAGCTTAACACCACTTTCCGACATCGTCTCGAGTCCTAGTCCAGAAGAAGCTTTCGAAAACTTTCTGCAAGGTCTTCATTATGCCAAAATATATCCCCCAGTTAAGATATTATGCAGCTCTTCTAGAACCTTCGGAGTCCTCGAGCTAGGGAGTATTAACTGCAATCGGAGCATTTTGCCATCGTCCGACTCCCATTTACGATACAGGACACCATTTCTTAGGCGAGTGAATCTCACAAAGCCCAGTATTGTTACGTTGCCGGACTACATGACTACATTTCTTGTCAACTGGTATTAACACTGGATTTTTCCATTAACTCCGCAATAGGTTTGATGCAAGGGCGGCTCCAGACTGAATTCTCGGAGGCAGGCGCGTAGCCAGGAAAAATGTTCGGGGGGGGGGATATGCACCTGGAAAATTTTTCGGGGGGGGGGGGGGATATGAACTTATATGTGTATAAATAGACGGAATTTCATCTCTAATCCAAAAATTTCGGGGGGGGGGGATATATCCCGATATCCCCCCCCCCTGGCTACGCCCCTGCTCGGAGGGGGCCTTTGAACTTTTTGCTTAGGTCTATAAATTGCTCAAAATGCAAAGTGAACGTGTGAAATCGTGAAGTATGCGAATTTAAAGTTCTAAAACAAAATTTCGGAGGGAGGCCATGGCCCCCATAGCCCCATACATATTTGAAGTACGCCATCGAAAAGCCGTACAACCGTTGTACTCACGCTAAATCCTTCCCAGGAAAATTCTTGCTGCAAATTTTTGAAGATTTATTTGGACACCACAGAGACATGTTCTTATTCCTTTGGCGAGAAAATTCAACCCTCCACTTATATTTTAAAATGATATCTTTCAGAAAACTGATAAATCGAACAGTCGATCCATCATTTCCCTTCAAAGAGCAATTAGAATTACAATATGGTACACAACAGTGTACCATTTTCACTTAATTATTTTTGCGTATGGTGTAATTATATATCAGAACAATGTAAAGTAAAAACAAATATAAAATTAAAGTAAATATTTAAGCATTTTTAAACGGCTCGAAAACCCATCAACACATATCATTGTTTACATTCAAACAGCCAGTAAACACAAACGTTGCCAGAAAATAAGAGCACCCCTAGTGGTCATTTCAGTGAACTAAGTTTTCGCCATAATGAATTGTAATAACCGTTCTATACGAAAAAAATAATGCATCGTATTTCGGTTTTGCTCGAGTAATTTAAATAAAGGATTAAAATACAAGAAACTTCACATCTGGTTTCGGTTTTGGTGTAGTAATTTTAAATAAAGGAGTAAAACTACTGGAGTCTTTGTATTTTTGAAACTTCCCATTTTATTCAGCTATTCTTAACAAAAATCTACCGTACCAAAACGTTTGGAATTCTCTATTTTAATCAGTAAATCATTATGACATTGTTTGCTTTATAAAGTATTAAACAGTACAGCGAATACTTTTGTCTGATGAACAGGTAACTGCAGGGTGCGAACTGAAAATTTTCTCCAGGGGGGAGGACATTTGAAAGTGAACATTCTCCAGGGGGGGACACTTGAAAAGAAGAAGGAGGGAAGGTGCAAATGCTTCCCTCACATGATATTACTTGACAAATGCTGTCGCCGACACGTGTGGGAACTGACTTACATTCAAACAAAAGTCATAGATTGTTTGTTCTATGGAATCACAGATACACAAGCTACATACAATGTACCTGTATTGCAGGCCACCCTTGAGGGTTTTTAGCTTAGAAAAGAGACGAAATTTTAAGGCAGTCGCCTTAGAGTTTAGTAACAAAACAAACGATAACATACCACCTTCATTTTGACTTCTTGACTTCCCAATCTGAATCCCAAAATCTTCACTCCCCAGTTTAATATTTCTTCAGCAGGGGATAAATAGTATCCCTGGCAGGAATCAATTAATATTTCTCAAGCCAGGGATATTTCATTCTTCAGCCGGGGACGATCCCCGGCATCCCCCCGTCAATTCGCACCCTGGGTAACTGAATCTTGGCTATATATCTGAATAATTCAGTATTGTAATATAAACCTGTGTGTTTGTCTACCTTATTCCCTTTCACAACAGTTCATTCGCTGGATATTCGCCTTACCACCATTTTTTTACTAACAAGTCCAGTTGTAAAATGGTTGTAGGCTTTTGAAGACTTGTAAGCAAGCTTTTTATTCACGTGTCACAGAGTTGTAGCAAAAACCAGATAACTGCACGTTTCCATATAAGTCAGGTATGGGCAACCTTTGAAAAGTTGCGGGCCAAACACACGTTTTTTAACGTCGAAAAACGTATTTCCAACGTAATTTGAACGTTTTTTGAACTAGTTGTGCGACTAGGGATAACCAAAAACCAACATTTTCCTTATAAAAATCATCAGAGCCATTGCTAAGACATTTTTTAGGGATGGGGAGTTATCGATAAACTGCCAAGTCTTAATATCGGTTTTTACCAACTTACTCATATTTTTCATAAACTATATTACTAACTTTTTACTTTTGCCAACTGGATTTGCGTAATTTTGCCAAATGTAACAGAAACAGAAAGTAAATTTTCGTTTTAGTTAAAATTTTTTCACCAATTTTGCCAAATAGGTATCTAATTTTGTCAAGTTTAATAGAATTTTGCGAGTGGTGGGGGTGAAACTCCCCCCCCCACCACCACCACCACCACTCGCAAAAACCATATAAGTTTTTTTTCTAGATGTAACGTGAGTACGCTTTCAAAATCTCCTTAAAAAGTTCTCCAAACAAGGCACCTCCCCGAGGCAGATAGCCCCCTCGTAGTTTTGCCGTAATACAATAACTTACGTTGTTTATCTTATATTAGAGATGAGTTCGGGCTCATTTTTTGAAGCCCGAGCCCGCCCGAGCCCGAAGACTTTTAATCCGAGCCCGCCCGAGCCCGAGCAAAAATATTAAAGTTGGAGCCCGAGCCCGAAATTTCAGCTAAAGACAAATAAAATTAACTACTTCATTAAGAGGATACAATAAATTTTGGAGCTTCACACACCTTCTAGTCCCCCGTGCCGCTATTTTTTGAAATAAGTACGTCTATTTATCCCATGAATCACTTTTTAAAATCTGTTTCAAGGAGTATGTTCAACAAAGAAGAAATTTCTCACGAGCCCGAGCCCGCCCGAGCCCGAACGCAATCGTGAATTACAGAGCCCGAGCCCGAGTCGGGCCCGGGCTCGGGCTTTCGGGCTCGGGCTGAGCCCGTCTCATCTCTATCTTATATCAGCGTTTCTCATTTTGTAGGGCGCGCCCCTCAAGGGGGGCGCGGAGCTTTTGCTGGGGGGAGGGTGAGGAAAAACCAAAGAGCAAATAGTGATATATGTTTTTTAAAAATCATCTTATTTATTCTCATTTTTACTCAAAAATATATCCATTTTCGCTTAAAATGTTCACTCAAACTTTACCGATAACGTTATTTTGTAGAAGATTCGACTAAATGTTCATTGTTAAAGATTAAAAAACTGAATATATGCTGAAAAAATGTGATGGGGGTCACCACGATACCGTAAGCTAGCCTTCGCTGGGGGGCGCGACGTTGAAAAGTTGAGAACCGCTGTCTTATATAAATAATGGACTTGATAGTACAGTAATCCCCCCTATAACACGGTACTCTTATAACGCGTTTTCATATTAGGCGATTTCATGTCCCTCGTATAATACGTGTTTTCCCCATATAACGCGGGAATTTCCCACGTTATAGTACTTCACTCGTTACAAATTGTGATTCTTCAGCGGAACGATCTAGTGAATTTAAAATAAATCTTCAATACTCTCTTGCACCATATGTAAAAATTCAGAAAAAAACATACAATAGAAAACGAAGACTCATTAGATAGTGAAATTTCAATTAATATAGACGAACAAGAAGATATGCTCTTAAGTAAAGAGAATAACAAAGCTTCAAATTGTGAAATATTGAAGATTTTATCAAAAAAAGATGTCGCCAGAACGTTATTTCAGATAGCACCGACAGCGAATAAACATGTAACATAACTATTTTTGGAATTATGTAATTTTTTTTTTATTCACTGTTTTTTAGTTTACATACGTGTAAGTGTTTTATTTAAAATGTTCTTAGTTTGATTTTAATAAGATGCACATATTTCGCTGTTTTTCCTTAATATTCGATTTACTAGAATCATTTGTACATAACGTGTTATACGGGGTCATAGAGCGCGTTATACGAGAATACTCCTACAGCGCGTTTTCCTATAACGCGGAACGAATCTACCGTGTTATAGGGAGGATTACTGTACTTTGTTTTGAAAGGAAAAATCAAAGAAAACACATTACAGCTTCTTTATTTCTGTCTACAACAAAGTAAAAAAATTTAGTTATAAAAATTTGGCAATTATAGCAAGTCTAAAAAGCTATCTCCGTACCATACACTTTTACATTATTTGTCCTTTTTACTTGAGAATTTGTCTCCAAGCGCCTTCGAGTTGAGTTTTAGATTTTTGTAAATGGAACAAAGACGTTTCTTAATCTTGCACATCTGTACATAAGCATTTCCTTTTGAGCCTTCCTTATCAAGATCCTTATCTTTCATTCTGAAAAATAAATTCATTTTACTATGAAGTTAAACATTTAACCCTTTAACGCGCAGTGTGCCCGCTCCGGACTCTGGCGTTTTGACTCTTGCCAGTCACGAAGAATAGATTGGATTTCTATAAAAATAGTTGCGGGTGACATTGCTCCACGAGAATCATTTACTTTTGAGCACGTCCTTTCCCTTAAAAAAATGGTCACGATTATTTTTAAATAGCACTGACATCTGCCGAAAGATGGAAGAACGCAAGAACAGCTGGATAGATTGCCCAATGCTGAAAAAAAGGTCAGGCGTTGCCATCGCTCGACTTAACTACCAGCAAGATGGCGGACGATCGAAACGTTCAACGAGCACAGCCAGCTGTCGTAAAAAAAAGGGTCTCTAGATCTGTGGCACGCGATAAACGTTTCGATCGTCCGCCATCTTGCTGGTAGTTAAGTCGAGCGATGGCAACGGCTGCCCTTTTTTCAGCATTGGACAATCTATCCAGCTGTTCTCTCATTCTTCCAGGTGGTGCTAAGAAGTGAGGAATGAGGTGCTAAGAAGTAAGGATTCTCGTCGAGCTATGTCACTCGCAACTATTTTTATAGAAATCAA
>JAWZYV010003896.1:0-12814 GCA_038373885.1 Cheiracanthium punctorium | reverse complement strand
ATACTAGCTGAAGAACCCGTTCTTCGCACGGGAATGAATGGACTTTTTGATATTACGATTTGTGGTGATTACTATTCATTGTAATAAACAGATATAGCAAAGTGGATATCGCGTTATATTGTGTCCAATAATCATGCATACCGAATTGCAAGGCAATCGTTTGTACGGTGCAGAAGGCCATGCGGCGTAGCGCAATCTAGTGGCGAGTTTTAGCAAAACGGATACGGCGAAAATATTTTTCGCATTCAGATATCGATGCATACGAATTTTCATGACTATCGGCTGGACAGTCCTGAAGTTCATGTGTTGACGCGACATCTAGTGGCAAGTTATAGGAAAATGGATAGCGCCAAACTCTTCCCCGTGTTCAAATATCTATGTATACCTATTTTCATAACGATAATTTGCACAGTCAAGAAGTGATACACTGCAGGGCCATCCAGTGGTTCAATAAAGTAATGATTTGCTACAGCGCCGTCAAGTGGCGAGTTATAGCAAAATGGATAACGCCAAAATATTCTCATTGTTCAAATAGCTATGTATACTGATTTTCATAGCGACCGTGTTCAACTATCTATGTATACCAATTTTCATAACGATCATTTGCACAGTCAAGAAGTGATACACTGCTGGGCCATCTAGTAGTTAATTAAAGTAGTGATTTGCTACAGCGCCGTCAAGTGGCGAGTTATAGCAAAATGGATAACGCCAAAATATTCTCATTGTTCTATGTATACTGATTTTCATAGCGACCGTTTGAATGGTCAAGAATTTGGCCTGCTGCAGCGTCATCTAGTGGAGAGTTAAAATAATAATGCATTGCAGTGTCATCTAGTGGTGAGTAACATCAAAAGGAACGCAGTTAGAATATATTCTTCGTGCTCAAATGTGTAAGTATAAAAAATTTTTGCCGATCAGTCGAACGGTATAGAAGTTGATGCTTTTCAGCGCCATTTAGCGGCAAGTTACAGCAAAATGGATAGTGAAAAATATTCTCCGTGTTCTAATATTCGCGTGTACCAAATTTCATCGAAATCGGTTGGACATTATTCGCATAGCAAACGGCTAAACGGAATAGAATTCGACGTTCTGCTGCGCCACCTGGTGGCAAGTTAGAGGAAAACGGATAACATAAAAAGCTTCTCCATGATAAAAGACTTAGGTGAACCAAATTTCATGGTGCATCGGTGCTGGAGTTTTTCAACCTCATACACTCATACCAACATTCATTTTTATCTATAACCAGTGTCATTATATATCCCAGTCTCAAATAAAATCCAATTTCAAATCTAAGCCTCGCCAAAGTGCCAACATACGCCATTTTGCAAGCGTTTTTTCAGGAAATCATTCGAAGCATTGACTTAGCAGCAATAATATATGGGAAATGGTTCGACCGCGAAAAAGTAAAGCAAGCCTTTATTTGAAAAGTTGAATCCCGTAATACAGCCGAATTTTTTAAAATTATCAACTATAACGTGTTTTATTCATCGTTACTCCGATGTACTAAATGAGAAGATTTCAATTTTCTGAAATTTGGCGGAATTCCCCCAACTTAAATCAATGTACTCATTTGGCGAGAATTCTGGAGATAGATCAATTGAAATCCCTTAATAACTGCATTATTTCTTCACGGATCATTAAAATTTAACGCTGTATTCTAATAAAACCTTTGCACTTGTTTTCAAAAATCTATTTCCTTAAGCTCTCAATAAATTGCGCCAAGCCGAAATCTGTGCAAACCGCTAGAACTCACTTTCACAAAATCGGCATTTGAGCCATTTTATTTTTTCGCCAAACTAAAATAATTTACTTATTAGCCTCGGAAATCTTCAATTCTTATTGTTTTGCGTGTAAAGCATTACATTCCTGCTCTGATTTCCCATGCACACGATATTATAATTTAAAAAAAATAACCTTACGAATATAAACTAACAAAAAAAAATCATTATTATTCTTTTATTTTTACTTTGAGAATTTAAAACATTTTATTCGGCAAAATCGCCACACATGGCAACCACGATCCTTATTTCACACTTTTTTCACTACAGGGGTTACAATTACGGAAAGCTTTTTGCGTGAATAGCATAAAAAATCTCTTAAATTCCGGGAACGGGTGGACTTTCAAAGTTTTAAAGTGGACTACGATTTATTCTATATTATTTTACATATCTGTGCTAAATTTCAGGCCGATAGGTTCATTTTTGTGGATTTGTATACGAACGACATTTTATTCGGCAAAATCGCCACACATGGCAACCACGATCCTTATTTCACACTTTTTTCACTACAGGGGTTACAATTACGGAAAGCTTTTTGCGTGAATAGCATAAAAAATCTCTTAAATTCCGGGAACGGGTGGACTTTCAAAGTTTTAAAGTGGACTACGATTTATTCTATATTATTTTACATATCTGTGCTAAATTTCAGGCCGATAGGTTCATTTTTGTGGATTTGTATACGAACGACATTTTATTCGACAAAATCGCCACACATGGCAACCACGATCCTTATTTCACACTTTTTTCACTACAGGGGTTACAATTACGGAAAGCTTTTTGCGTGAATAGCATAAAAAATCTCTTAAATTCCGGGAACGGGTGGACTTTCAAAGTTTTAAAGTGGACTACGATTTATTCTATTTTATTTTACATATCTGTTCTAAATTTCAGGCCGATAGGTTCATTTTTGTGGATTTGTATACGAACGACATTTTATTCGGCAAAATCGCCACACATGGCAACCACGATCCTTATTTCATACTTTTTTCACTACAGGGGTTACAATTACGGAAAGATTTTTGCGTGAAGATCATAAAAAATCTCTTAAATTCCGGGAACGGGTGGACTTTCAAAGTTTTAAAGTGGACTACGATTTATTCTATTTTATTTTACATATCTGTGCTAAATTTCAGGCCGATAGGTTCATTTTTGTGGATTTGTATACGAACGACATTTTATTCGGCAAAATCGCCACACATGGCAACCACGATCCTTATTTCACACTTTTTTCACTACAGGGGTTACAATTACGGAAAGATTTTTGCGTGAAGAGCATAAAAAATCTCTTAAATTCCGGGAACGGGTGGACTTTCAAAGTTTTAAAGTGGACTATGAGTTATTCTATATTATTTTACATATCTGTACTAAATTTCAGGCCGATAGGTCCATTTTTGTGGATTTGTATACGAATCAAATCCACAAACAAACAAACAAACAAACAAATAAACAAACAAACAAACAAACAAACAGAATTTCATTTTTATTTATAAGATTTAGAAAACACCTTAAATACGCAAATAATGTGCAAAAGCTTACCCTGTCCACAACGATAAACTGTCTCTCTCTATAACAATGTTTTATTTAGGTCCGTACAATATCGTTATACGCAGGTTTCACTGTAGTAGCAAGTTCGAAATCTGGACTCTAGTAACCGAGAAAAATGCATTATTCATACATTTACATATTTTGCAAGAGTTTTAATTAACCTTTTACAGACCAATTTCAGATCCGTGCATATTTTAAATTAGTTCTTTTTTTGCATATTTTGTCTTCTAATCTGTTAATTAAAGGATAGTAGTCATTTAAATGGGGGGAAAGTTTTATTTATGCAAGTTTCACTATATTTCCAATCTGAAGAATGGGTCATTCCTAACTATACTTTGGCATTGGTTTCAAAAACAGAATATAGTGATGGGTAGTTGAAATAACAAGTGAAATATTAAGAATTAATGAAAATTTTATTTTTTAATTTAAAGGTATGAATTAAGTTTGAAGGGAGGAAGGGCTGTATCAATCAAGATTGCTCTATAAAAAATTATGAAAATGACTGTATTTATTAACTTTTTACCAGTTTACCTCTAATGATAGAAATGCAACTTTTATTTCACAAAATCAAGTCATATTTTTACTATGTCTGCTAATTTTTTCAAATCACTATTGATAAAATTTAATGTTTCAATAAATGTTATGATGTCTCAATTGTAGACATTGGCCAGTAAATGGTTAAAAAAGTCCATATTTTGAAAATTGAATTGATTTTAAAAAAGGACTGCCTCTGCTTTTTTTCTAGTTTTGGTTTTTGATTGCTGCAAAAGTTTTGCATGACAGGTACTAATTTAAAATTATAATTAGTCTGTTTTCAACTTCTGTTCTACTCATGTTTGAAATTAATCTTTTGATTTTGGCAGGCAGTTAAGTAGAAACCATGAGAGATGTATTCTTTTGTGTTTATTACTCTATTTGATTGTCTTTTATTGATTCGATTTCTTTGTGCTCAACATTACAAAAATTTCATTTCATGTTATTATTATTATTAATATCATTATCTTATATTTTTTATGATATATTTAGACTGAATATATCAATACTATACCATGCAATTTATTGGAAGTGGCATTTATTTTTACTTATATTTTTCTAAAATTAAATATTTGTATCATTGTTAATGTGCTCTCTTATTGCTATCATTTGAATAAACCGTTTATTTAATTTAAAATTGATGTGTTACATTTATTTTAATACTAATGTCTAATTTACTGTCACAAAACATAAGTTTGGCTGGCTATAACTCCAAGTTAAGATATACGAGTTGGCAAAAAGGACAGAGCCATAAATCTGTCTCAAAGATGAAACTATAAAGGAAATAGTCAGTTTTATTTATCCTACTATGTAGTAGTTATTTATCCTACATAAAAAAATGATTAGTCCAATTTTTTTTTTCACTCTGCATTTGGAGTATTTATTCTCAAGTATTAAATGAATTCGAAAAATATTAAAGAGAAAAAAATCTTACTGACAATAATAATATGGAATAAAGTATCAAAAGTATTTCTGCATCAAAACAAGAGTAAGCTACCTTGAGTGTAAAGGGTTACATATTTATTTACACATAAAATAATTACAAAACTTCTTTCATTAATCATTCTGCGGTACATCAATATTATTCACATGTGTCACGCATAAATTTGTCACAAAAAACCTAAATGTTTCGGCAATGTCTTGCATAATGTTGTTATGCTGCTCCATGAGTTCATTTTGGCGGGTCAATATTAGTGTTTGCTCCTCTAAATGGTTTTTAACCTCATTTAGAATAGCCTGTGACCTGAATATTTTTGGAGGTCTTGCTAAAAATAATAAAAAAAGAAATGAAGGTTTATAAAAATTGTAAGACAAGTACTTTAAAGTAGACTCACACACACACACAAAAAAATAAATAAATGTGATAAGTTAGTGTAAAAAGGGCTGTTAGAATAATACTTAAAACTTTCAGACGTCCAGTCAACACTGGTTATCTGAGTCGCTTTGGGTAAGTAACTATTCTGTATAATTAAATTATGCAATTAGATGAATGTTTTGGTAAAAAGATATACAATGTTAAATTATCATTCAATACGGCATTCATAACTTAGTTAATGTAAAAAAGTAAAATGGATTAAAATTAAATGGTTTTATTCCATAATTAGTATCATATACTAAAAACAAATGTACGAAACTGACGTCAAATACAATAGGAAAAAAGGATTGAGAATAATGCAGTCTTCCCGCACCTGCATTTTATTTTTTCTTTTAGGCAGTGGTCATCTTGCATTATCTCACCTCACTTAAACCTTGTTTCTCCTTTAAAAGTTAAACCAGAGCTACTGGTAAGTAGCTTTAATGGCTAGTTATTTCAGACATGTAGTCAAATGTAAGTGTTGAAGCTCTCTCTCCTCTCCCACATCTCTTTCCGTTAATTCATGATTTTTTGAAAAATGGCATTCTTGCTGAAAAGAGCTTCAACCTTCATGAAGATCCTCGCACCATGGGACAAGCCGCTGGATAATGCACCAACAAACTAGTTTCGAGTGACCACAAGGGTGGCCAGATACAGAGCACGGAAGTTTGCCTGACAGTCATGATTTTGTTTATTGTCCGTTTTTAATATTTAATCACTGGGAAATTTGTGGGATTACGGCCGATTATCTACTCTAGGGGTCTAGGCAAAGGTGACCAGATTTTTTAACTTAAAATCGGGGACATGTCCCTGATTTTGAGACAAGCACTGGGGACATTTATAATTAATGAAATAATTAATAGTAATTAAAAAACAATGCAATTATTAAAAATTGTCCCCAATTCCTGTTTTACATTATGAGGACAATTTGAAAAACGTCCTGAAATTGGGGACTGTCCCCAGAAAATGAGGATGTTTGGCTACCTTAGTCTAGACCGAGTGGGGAGCGGCCCTTCGTAGAGGCACTAAGGAGTCCTAACCCGTATTTATGGAAAGTTTCGGAGAAAACCTCGAAAAATTTCGAACGGCTAGGTCGGCGGACGCGACCTGAGTTTGAACTAGGCACCTTCCGCCACCCATTTGAGAGCGCTATGCGTTCAGCCACTCAACTGGGATTTTTAATCGTTAACATAGTACTATGGAATAACATGCTAATAATCATTCTGAGTTTCTTCTTTCCTTAGAAATATTTTTTAATTGCTAATAACACGTTTTTTATTACTTGGTGCGTGTTGTTCTTCAGGAGGAACATCTTCAGTTTCATTTTCTCTAACTTCTGGAGTCTCATTAGATGTAGTTTGGGAAACATTCTATAATGAAATATGCAATATAGTTATAATTTTTCTTGGCCAATACAAATTCAGTATATTTTAATTCAGAAATTTGGTGTGACTACAAAAAAAATTATTTATTTAACCCGCTTTCGCTGAGAAAAATTCCAAACAATCTAGCATTTTTTATATAAATTTTGGTACTTGTTTATTAGAGGTTTTTTTTTTTTTTAGATCGCTAAAATTAGGATAACTCCAAGATTGCAGCGGTAATTTCAGCATGCTCGTGAAGCTTAATATATCATGATCTGCAAAAGATGCGGTAAACCTCACGATCCTGGCAATTACACCTCGCGATCCTGGCAATATATCACAGCTGTTTGGTGAATAAAATCAGGGAGCCTCTCTCATAAACATAATACCCAAATTTTTATTAATGTCTTTTGAAAAAAAATATATTCACTTACACTAAATCCACATTCTGGAACATTTGAATCGCCTATTGCTGATTCCCAGCCGATTAATTGTAGGATCCGGTTTTCTATTTCAGTCAACTTTTCAGCTACTGATGGACCACCTCCTGTACCAGTCAAGTGTTTCTTGATTCTAGCAGCTTTAGCTCTTACTTGTGATTTTTGATCATTCCAACTCTAAAATAATTTGTGTTTTCGTAGTTACACACTTAACATTACTAAAGCGAATACATTTTTAAAAAAACTTTATAAAAACCTTACTTCATCTTCAGTAGTCAATGTTCTGTATCAAAATTATCAGTATATTTTTTATTATTTAACTATCATCAGTAGAGATGTACCGAGTACTCGGTAAATACTAAATGTACTTGGCCAATTTGCCGACTGCATGGTACTCAAGTCAAATTTTGATCAAGTACTTAGCTGATGCTGAAGATTTGTAATTTCAGTATTTTTAAATATTAATCAACTGATTCTAAATATTATTCTAATGATTACTTACTTATTATTTTCAAATATTTTAATTGGTTTAAAAAAATAATAATAACAATGATAATAATAATCAGCTGAAAAAGAAACCGAAAACACACTATAAAATGCTTTTGGGAAGATTTTACTATTTATACAAAACCACCAGTTCTCTTTTTTTTCCAGGAGACATGCAATTTTATTATTATGTATGAATTGTGCTTCTGAGAAAACATGTTTGTTAATGAAGCCTATAATCGGTAAAAATGTTATTTTAATATTCTCATTCGGGTGTTAATTAAAAACAAATTAAATTATATTGCAATATAATGGAACTTGTAATATTCTACATCTTGTTGCAAAAATTGGGAAACTTTCATGAGAAAGCATGCAGTTTGCAATTTAATCATACTGAAATGAAGATCAAGCATATGAATGTCAAATGAAAATATTTATTAACAATGATGTTACATTTTATTGATTCAGTGTCAACTTAAACGACGATTATAGGTATTTATTTTTGAAATGTACAAAATTCTTTTGCAAAATCAGCAATTCGACTTTGAAACTACTTAGTATTCGATACTTGATCAAAAAGTTACTCGGTACACAACTTATAATCAGCAATCTTAATTCTTTAATTATATATTTACTTCCATGGCGTTAAAATATCATAGAGTAGCTAAGAACATCCTGTACACTTACTATTAAAAAACGAGAAATTGAAAAACAAAATCTGGAACACTTTCATATTTTAAATACGCTCCAAATTACTATAGTACATTAAAAGCATATCACATCCTTGCGTTGTCCCTTTTATCTTTCTTATTTCATTAAATTGGAAAGTATATCATTATTCATGACTGTGCCCGCATTTCCTTCCTTGTTCCATAAAACACTTCTTTGGAATGGAAGTTCATAAGCTGATTGCGTACCCGGCTTTCACATGGAAATAATATTTTTCTTACTCATCTGAATGAAATGAATTATCGTTGCGGAATTTTAAAAGCTATTCAATTTTTTGACTCGTGGCATAAACTTTGCCTTATAAATGCTAATTGCTAATTTGAGATTGCATATAGTAAAGCTTCAAAATATTGGCACACACACACACAAAAAAAGTCAGCGTTACTTCCGATCTAAAAGAATGTAAAAATGTGTTTTGCAAACAAATCTTTTCACTTTTAAAGTCCTTTATTTCTGCAGAACAAAATTTTGTATTTAGTTTAGACTTCGCTTAAGAAGTTTATTGGTGCTACGTCTTTTGACCCCTATATCTCGAAACCCGATCCCTGTGGTACCAAACCGAAAGCATTGCTATACCATTCAATAATGAATATTAATCATATTTTTCCCCTTTCGACTACTACCTGTAGACCGTAAAAAATCGGAAGTACTTTGTGTGTCCCTGTATATTAGTGCTATGTTTACTATTCTCAATCGGGAGTTTATAGTTACACTTATGAATCAATATCGTATCCGGGGAAATTTTCGGGAGGGGTTTTGAAGTTTTATGTCTCAATGTGGCAGATTTTTAATACCCAATACCCTTTTACAAATAGTAATACATGTTCCTGAAAGTTTCGGAGTGGGTTTGACCCCCCCCCCCCAATCTTCTGTCTTGGTTTGAATATTAAATATTAATTCTTATGGTGATTTAACTGCAGCCAATAGACTTGAAAAGATCGGAAATATTTTGTGTGACCCTGTACATTAATCCTTTTTTTTTACAATTTTGAATGGAAAGTATGTAGTTATTGTTATACACTTCAATAGTAAATATTAATTTTGTTTTGTCCTACTACTACCGGCAGTAGACCGCAAAAGATCGGAAATACTTTGCATGTCCCTGTATATTAATGTTCCTTTTAACATTTTTAATGAAAAGTATGTTGTTATGCACTTCAAAAATAGATATAACTGGCAGCCCAATGAAAAAAGGCAATGAAAACCCGTAGACTGAAATCATTTACAGAAAAATATCTCGACAGAAAAAACCTGGAGGGAATGCAATATCACTTTAGTGTTAAAAAAAAAAAAAAAAAAAAAAAGTTTGTCAGCTGTGAATTGAAAAGTGCAATAAAAAAAAAAAAAAAAAAGTTTGTCAGCTGTGAATTGAAAAGTGCAATTTTTAATAAATCATCTCAGTTTAGTAGAAGTTATTGTGAATTGAGCGACAAAAATCATGAAAAGTGCATGAACCCCATCTAAGTAAAGCATGTGTGGAAATAGTGCAAAGTCAGTGAAAATAAGCTTTGCTTTTTCTTTAGTGATTAATTTAACTATTTTCCAAACATTAAATAATATTTCCCTTTGTACAGTTTTTCTTAAAATTTGTCAAAAAACTGTTGATGGATTTCACATTACTATGACCATTAACTAAAAAATATTATTACTGGATTGCTTAGTACAGTATATCTTGCTTTATTAAGACTACTTTAAGGAATAATTAAATTATCTACAAATTTTGCTATTTAAATTGTATGTTACAATTTTCATTAGCTACTTTCTATAAATCTTTTATAAACACATTTCTCATGCAGATCTTTTAGGTAGATTTGACCTTAAAATCAACTTAAACATGTAAGATATCGTAAACGTTCTAAGTACCATAAATCTGTATAAAAATATCTGTATACCATATAAATCTGTATAAATTTTAAAATCTCGGATCAGACATTTCAGAACAGTCAAGCAGGTACACAAAACTTAATTAGTATTTTCCATACTTTTCTCCATTTTTCTGAATCTTTTATGGCTCCACAACCAGAGGAGTTCAACTTCTGTGTGAGCTCTTGCCACTTTCCGCTTCTATCTTTTTTCGTAAAATTTTGCGATAATTTTCCCGATATCATAGATACATTTTCTTCCAAAAAGTCTACCATCATTTGTAGTTGTTTAGGGCTTACACTTTCCAATCGTGGCTTTTTAGTGACTGTGGGCGTAAGTGTTAAATTTGAATCTGCCTGAGAATCCATAACTAATCTAATGCTTAGAAAAGAATTCTTTTTTCTTCTTGAGTTTCATTTAACAAGTTTCCACTGCTTTCCGAAAATCGTCTGCCGAATTTTCATTGGTTATTATCAATAGGAAGTGACGTAAAAATCATCACTCTTGTTTGTGTGACATCAACGTTTTGGGGCGAACTGTTTCGAATTTGCTCCGCCTTCCGCACGCTGTGGTCTGTTTCGAACGTTCGTTAGATGGTCCTCCAGAATACCAATGTTCCGAACGTTCGTTAACTAAGATACGGTACGGATAAATTTTGGATGACGTCACACATCCGAACGTTCGCTTAAACGTACGTGGCAGAATAGAGCCCCTGGTCAATTTTCCGAGACGCAGTCTCTGTGATTTCTTCTTTTGTCAGAAGTTGGAAGTTGTTAGCTTTTTATCGTATTTTAAACAAGACATTAGAGTTGAGATGTTTATTCCTGCTCTAATTTATTAGCACTGGAGTGCTGTTAATTTCAGACAAGTAAAATGTGTACACAATTTTGAGCTTCAGCCTTCAAAATTTTTATTGAATTGCTTGATCAGTTTTGTAAGAAAGACATAAGGTTTATGTATGGATTATCATAAACTTTTCTTAAAAATTGAAGCAAGAAAGAGAAATAGGGGATCCATACATGAATTATGATGCCTTTTCGAACATAATGATGTAATGACAACTTTTAACGAATATTTTTTTCACGAATGTGAACCATGGAGTATTTAAATATTTAAATTTAGCATTTGAAATTTGGAACGAAATTATATATTATTAGTATAAGTAATAGATAATGTTAGTAGATTTTAAGACGGTGGGAATTAAAGCATAATTTACCGGGCTAATAAAAATTTCGGGAAACTAAAAGTTCTTGTTGCACCTCATATAACATACGTTCATATAAGACGGATTCGTATAGCACGGCGGAATTCAGTTTTTCCGCCGTGCTATAGCACATTATGATATTTTTTTCAAGTGTTATTTTTTTATAACACATTGTGTTATTTTTCCTATAACACATTAAAAAAGACTCGTACAACACCGTGAAAGAACGACACCGATGTTTCTGTATCCATCAGCAGTGTTAGCACCTGCTAACACTGCTGATGCTGATCCTGCGTTTTTGACTCGTACAACATGGATTCATATAGCATTGAAAGTATCTACCATATTAAAGGGGCCTACTGCATTTATCTCTTTTTAATGAACACCTTACAACTAACTCAAGGATAAGAAAGCCTACGTTAGTATATCCCGCGGTAGTTTCAACAAAAGAGATTATCTGTACGTTTGTCTATTTATTTATTTATTTAGGTAAGTGAAACGATGCAAAGAGCGATAGTTGGTGAAAACATATTCGATAAATACGCCATGTATTTATCCAGGAGTATCCTATGAGAAATAAATGTTTTCTTATTTCTTACAATATCACTACAATATCACTTGCAAGAATGTATCTGCTTAGCTACCACATAAAAATGAAACAACCGCTATTTTTGTATGGTAAGCGAGATACACCATTATGAAATCAACCAGACTTCTTGAGTAACAGAAAAACAATTGGTGGTCTCTTCCAGGAATGGGCCACTTAATGGCAAAATAAATCGCACGAAAGCCCATTCGTTAGGGTTATTTAGATCAGAGGCTTGACAGAATATTTATTGACAATATTGAGGAAGAAATGCATTTTTCTCGACATAAAGCTGAACCTTTCAATTTATTTCGGGAATATTATCATAAACATTTCTGAAGAATTGAATGGAGGTATATTCTATGAACTTCAAGCAAACGACACCTATTTTTTAAATTAAGTTTAGGTTTTTATGTTAGTAAAGTATTTGATATTAAGTAGCTTAACGATATTATCGTAATCTCCATTTATATGATAACCTTTTATAGGTTGAGTGTCGACGATTGTTGAAAAGTGGTTCAACAATCCTCGCGTTAAAATATATATTTATAGACATGCGCACTTCTTCTTCTTTTTTTTTCTCGGTACACTGTAGCTCAGTTTGAAAATAATAATACAGGTTTTTAAATACAAGGCTAAAAAAAAAAAACCTGGTATATGTAATGGCTTGGAGCCACTGCTCCTCAACTAATCGTCACGAACAAAGACTAGAACGAGAATGTATGTGCCATTCCTTCGACTAACTTTAGTTAATTTTTAATTCTTACTTGTTATTTGAAATTTTTGGTGATTGCACGACTGACGATAGCAGATAGATCCAAAATCAATATAAATGAAACACTAACTGTCAAACTTTAGTATAAATCGTTTTTTTTAAATCTTCTAATCAAGATATTATTGAAATAGATATTATTATATAGATTATTTATAG
>JAWZYV010003895.1:0-12713 GCA_038373885.1 Cheiracanthium punctorium | reverse complement strand
CACTGACTAGAAGTAGATGAGTTCCAAAACTTTACAAAGTTATTTTTCCTCACGCTTCGTCCCTTTTCTCGTGGAACTTTATGGTCTCCCCATCTTAAATAGCTAAAAAATTACATTAACTTGATAAAAAAATTAATAAATTAGGCCCCCATCATGAACGAGTCAATAAAATACTCAACATGCAAAATAGTCAGATGGCTGAAGTGTGAAGGTCCAGGGTTCTGTCCTGCCGTGCGGCTGTCGATCTAAAGTTCGAAGTTTTGGACGGTTTTCTCCAGATGTAACGTGAATACGCGTTAGCGATCCTCAGCTCATTGCACTCCTTCTAAGCAGATAATTAATAAATCATCAGTATAGCTCTTCAGAGTTGGGCAAAAACTAACTTTCAACTAACAACTAGCAACTAAAACTAATTTAGTTAGTTGACAGGTAAATGGCAACTAAACTAATAGTTGTTAGTTGTAAGGTTCAACTAACTCTGCTGAACTAAATTAGTTTTAGTTAAACAGAAAACTAAAACTAATTTAGTTGAGCCAAGCTAGTTGAACCTTCAACTGACAACTATTAGTTTTAGTTGTAAAGTCAACTAATTCAGCTCAACTAAATTAGTTTTAGTTGAACAGAAAACTAAAACTAATTTAGTTGAGCCTAGCTAGTTGAACCTCCAACTATCAACTATTAGTTTTAGTTGTAAAGTCAACTAACTCGACTCAACTAAATTAGTTTTAGTTGAACAGAAAACTAAAACTGATTTAGTTGAGCCGAGTTAGTTGGACCTTCAACTATAACTATTAGTTTTAGTTGTAGTTTTCGAATAAGAACTAACAACTAACTGTAATCTATCTGTACTTAGGAGCAGAGTTGGGCATCATTATGTAAAATATTAACTGTCATTCTGAGCTTTGTTAAAGCTGTGCTATTCAGTGGACCGTTATTTAAAAATTACTGTTTTCGAATTGTGCTGTGCGGATTTTTCAACAATCTGGTAGAATAAAATTTTAAGTTTTGACCTGAGATCCGGAATAGTTTCTCAAGCTTTCTATACATCCATCAGCTCTCGTCCCATTCAGAAACGGAAGAACTCCCAAATTCCAGTAATATATATTTCATATTTAGAAAATTTTGATATTACTTATATAAAAACAATTAGACTTTTGCCTGTCCTTTACTTGGAATCCAAACATTTTGCAATTTCCATCCGTTTCAGGAACCTGTGAATCCAGTACTGCCATGAAAAAAAGTTTTCCTGTCATTCTGTTGTTCTGTCCGAGACAATTTTTTTATTCACGTATCACGTAAAAATGACTGAAGCGAATGAAATGAAATTTAGTGAACTTAATTAAAATAGGCGTCGAATTAAAAAAAAAAAAAAACTTTTCGATTTTGAGATTTTTCGAAAATCATTTCAAAATGCATAAATATTTGTCCATTACGTATAAACCACTATAGCGAATGAAAAAAAAAATGGTATCGATACGGGTCGTGAGTTAAACAATAGGCATCGACCAGTGGCGTAGCGAAAAATTGTTCACGGGGGAGGAGGTTACGACTACTGCAACTCATATGTATACGTGTGTGTGTGACTAGAGAGTGAAGAAAATACATTTTGTATGACAAAATTCCTCATTGAGTGGGGGTGGGGGGGCTGTAACCCCCCTAATCCAGGGGTCGGCAACCTATTGAAAAGGAAGAGCCAAAAATTACAATTTACAAAATTTTCCAGTTTTTAAAGAGCCACCAAAAATTTGCGTTTCAATATTATAGTATCTGCTTAATATATTTGATTTTTGATTTAAAATAAACGGCTTTAAATACGGCCATTTTATTACTTAGTTAACACTATCCTCATATATGTAATACAATTCTGTTACTGATTTTATTATATTATACGCGTATGTACCTTTGAGAAGATAATTCTCTTCTAATTCATATTCTTCTTGAAACAACAAGCGTAGACCCACAAAAACCGCAAGCGATTAAATTAACACACGTGTAACGCAGTGGCGGCTCGTCAGATACAGCAAGTACAGCCGGGCTGCACTTGAAATCATCAGTACATACTTTAAAATAATTTATTCTACTAATTTTCCTAAATTCAGATTAGAATTATGGAACTGCTATGGTAAATTAAAAAAATCTCAAAAAAAACCCAAACAAAAGAACCGTATTGTGGCCAGATCGCTCATACAGAAAAAAAGCACTTTAATCTTCCCGCAATTCAATTGGGAAAATCTTTGGTTCAGCCCAGAGCGCTGATAAGAAAATTGGCAGCACCGTTGCCATGACAACGGTTACGTAAGCATTTCCTCCGGCATAGGCTATAATGGGGGTACGCAGCTAAGACTCAGCTCATTCAAGATTTTTAAAGGTTGGCAGCACCTGTGAATTCGACTCTCTGATTGGCTCGAGAAGTGAGGGAGGGAGTAAGGAGAATATTTGTTCGGCAAACTCTCGACTTTATATTGCTGAATTTATCAAGAAGGTAAGCCTGAATAGACGCTTATGAATGGGCAATGACCCATCAAAGCAGTATTGTTTTTAAGTAAGCAAGAACTGGCATTGAGAGGACATGGCGAGCGAGAAAATTCTTTAAACATAGGAAATTTTAAAGAGCTTTTAAAATTATGGATATCTGAATTAAAACAACGCCTTTTTATGAGGGCATCACTGACCGATTCGCAAGTTTAAAAGAAAGGAGGATTGATTTGACTTATAAAAAATAAGTACGTTTTCTTTTCTTCTCAAGTTATCGTTACAAAAGAAAATTCTAAGGAAACTTCGAATCAGACACGGATGAATGCAATTTTGAGGATAAGAGCGGCTGGTTGAAATTTATGTCCATTTTATGGAAAAGTAAAATAGGATCTCTTACATTTTTTTATGTAATTTCTTTTTTTTTTCCTCGGTGAGGGCTTAATCCGCCAGCTTTCGAATTCAATAACACAGATTTTCCATTCCTGTCCGGAGGAGGGGGGGGGGGAGGCTCATACGCTTCCGGCTGCACTAACAGTTTTGACCACGGGCCGCCACTGATGTAACGTAACGTCGACCGCGCTATCTGAGAATGGCTGACTGACATATGGATGAGACAGAAATGGAATGCAATTGGCTGAAAAATAAACATGGTCACTAAGTCTCATCTCTAAGAACAAAACAATAGTTCATATTCATCTCATTACGGTCATGTTAAGCAGCAATTTGTAATGAACAATTATGAAAATAGAAGCTATTGAGAATTCTAAATTTCTACCATAAACTCTCGAAGAGTTCATTTATACTTCATTGAGGAACCGATAGAGGGCAGCATTATCAATCGTTAGAGGGATTTCCTTTTTTTTCCAGTGGCCGGCCGCTGCCTTGAAGGCTTTGGCCACAACAGGCCGGAATTGTTGGCCTGTTTATTATGGGGGCACCCAGTAGATGGACCAACGTCGCCCCCTATGAAGAGACGGATAATGACAACCAGTCTGGCTGTGCGGCACAGCCAGCTGCGTCAAAAAAGGGTCTCTAGATCTGTGGACGCGATGAACGTTTCGATCCTCCGCCATTTTGCTGGTCGTTAAGTCAAGCGATGGCAACGCCTGCCCTTTTTTTAGCATGGGGCCATCTATCCAGCTGTTCTCGCCTTCTTCCATTTTTCGGCAGATGTCAGTGCTGTTAAAAATAATCGTGACCATTTTTTTACGGGAAATGACGTGCTAAAAAGTAAAGGATTCTCGTGGAGCTATGTCACCGGCAACTATTTTTATAGAAATCCAATCCATTCTTCGTGACTGGCAACAGTCAAAACGTCAGAGTTTGGTGTTCCCAGAGCGGGAACACTGCGCGTTAAAGGGTTAAAAGAATTCTTTCAGGGAGAGAGGTGTATGTGTGTGTGTGTGGGGGGGGGGGGGGGGGGGGAGAGCTGTAAATAAAATCTGAAAAAAAAAAGTTCGAAACTTTTTGCACAAAATGTAATGATAAAATGAAAAGTTCAAAAAAGTAAAATGAATGTTATTTCCACTCAATGAATAATGCTGATGATAATAGTTAAAATCAATCTTGTTTACATAACAACCGAAGACAAAAGCTTCGCTGAGCTGCTACAGTATTTCATTGAATTGTATTTAATATTGTGCCCGCCCGTATTTTCCTTATTTTGCAAGGATTGTGATGCAGCTTTAATTCTCTAAAAATGACCGCAAACAATTACGCTTTTTACCACAAGAAATTGCAGAAACAGAATTATGCTTTGAACACTCGATCGCTTCGCGGACCACCAGTTGGGAACCACTGCTTTAAAACGAGCATTTAAGAGGAAGGAACGAAAATCAATAGTATTATTATAAGTAATTGGCAGTTTTAGCAGATTTCTTACGATAATATGGATTAAAGAACAATATTCAGTATTAATAAATATGCGTAACTAATGTTTGTTATAGTCATCATTTTTCAACGGTTGCCTTACAACTAACTGATCCATAAGTAAGCTTAAGTTGATATATCCCTAATAAAAAAACCTGGAGTGACTCCACTCGACTTTCCGAACACTTACGATTAAGATCATTACCAAGCACTTAAATAAATTTTAATCGATGAATAATTCAAACATATATACCAAATTGAAACTCAATCGAATGCACCGTTTAAACGCTTGCGCACTTTCAAGAATTTCTCCCCATATGCCATAACATAAAAGAAAGTTTTGTCGTAGCCCTGTAGGAGAACTATAAGTCCTATACACACCAAAATCAATACCGGTCTTAGGATGGTGGTTTATAACATGTATACCGAATTTGAGCTCAATCGAATGTATCGTTTAAACGCTAGCGAAATACTGTTACTTTTGATATAGTGCACACTATAAGTATACTAAAATACTTATAAAAATACTGTTACTCTTGCTGTATGCTCGAATTTTCTTAGCTACTTAATATTGATTATAATTCGTGTTTCTTCACATTAACTTTAAACACATGAAGTTGAGCTTTAAACGTTTCAAAAGCTCTACACTCGCCCCCTCCCCCCCCCCAAAAGAAAATAAATAAAAAATTAGAAATATGTTCCGAGACTAAATTAAAACTTCTGATATAAACTGCGATGAGGATAAACTTCTTTGCTTCTAAGAAGCTGAAATCCCCCCCCCCCTCTCCAGCTTCGATATTATATTTTTAGTGTGCACTATATCAAAAGTAACAGTATTTTTATAAGTATTAGTATTTATATACTTTTTATAAGTATACACTATAAGTATAAGAAAATAAATAAAAAATTAGAAATATGTTCCGAGACTAAATTAAAACTTCTGATATAAACTGCGATGAGGATAAACTTCTTTGCTTCTAAGAAGCTGAAATCTCCCCCCCCCCTCTCCAGCTTCGATATTATATTTTTAGTGTGCACTATATCAAAAGTAACAGTATAAATTTTTTTAGGATTGCAAAATTGAATTTAAAATTTACTTGTATGTTTATATTTGTTTTGAACAAATTGCATAAATAAAAATTTTTTAATTTTAATATTTTTATCCCATTTATATTATTAGCGCTAAGTCAGAAATAGCAATTACATGGTAGTCGTATCAAGTTTGACGTACTAGAAAATTTTTCCCGCAGTTCAGATTTCATTTTCTCCTTCATATCACAAAACATAAAACAACTGATAAAGATGCATTTCAATTAACGAATTTTTTTCATTTTGTTCAAATGGCACTTATCGAACCTAAGCTAATTGTTTACAAACCAGCAGCATGGTGCCAATAGACATGCAGAGTATTAAACGATCATAGGTCAAACTTTGATGTCTGGTGCAGCTTACTAAAACCTGTATGTTTTTACTTTCCGAACATGTACCATGTAAAGAAAGTATTGTAATCATGAAAAAATTCGACTTCGAAATTTTGGCGTATTGACACGTTTTGAGGTCTTCTGAATTAATTGATGCTTTTTTTACGAGATGTATGCATGTGTGTGTGTATGTGTGTATGTGAGTGAACACGATAGCTTCTAAACGGGGCATTCGATTGGTCTCAAATTGGGTATATAGGTTATAAACTACCATCGTAAGACCGGTATTGATTTTGATGTGTATAGGACTTATAGTTTTTCTACAGGGCTACGACAAAGATTTCTTTTACATTATGGCCTATGGGAGGAAATTCTTGAAAGTGCGCTAGCGTTTGAACGGCGCATTCGATTGAGCTTCAATTTGGTATATATGTTTGAATGATTCATCGATTAAAATTTATTTAAATGCTTGGTAATGATCTTAATCGTAAGTGTTCGGAAAGTCGTGTGGAGTCACTCCAGATTTTTATTACTATAGAGATAGATAGATTTGGCGTAAACCTGATGAAATTTTCGTGCCATTTCATGCTTCTCAAATGCAAACGATTTGTTTTATAGTAGCATTCGGGCGAAACTCGCCAAGCATGGCAACGTAAAAAACGGTTTTTTCTTTTGCGGTTACCACTCACTTCAAGCATAAATCTTTTCATGAGGCCAAAGTTCGCCAAACATGGCGATCTAAAATCGGTTTTTAATTAATAATTTAAAAAGTAATTAAAATTTCAAAATTCTGAGCCTCAGGTGTACATTACCGAAGGAATGGGCTAATATGTTCGAATTTTCAGAGCTCTGCGTCCAGTAGTTTTTTCTGGACATCGCACGCATGCAAATTTTCAGACATTCATTTTTATTGATATAGATTGGCGCAAAACTGACTAAATTTCCGTGCCATTTCATGTTTTCCAATGCATGCGATTTTGTTTCACAGTATCATGCTGGCGAAACTCGCCGAGCATGGCATCCTGAAAACGGTTTTTAATTAATAATTAAAAAAGTAATTAAAATTTTAAAATTCTGATTCTCAGGTGCACATTATCGGACTCATGGGCTTATATATTCAAATTTTCAGAGTTCTACGTGCGGTAGGTTTGTCTGGAGACCGCACACATACAGACAGACAGATTTACAAACATTCATTTTTATTATTATAGATAGTTAAAAATAGTGTTCGTCGCAGTAAAGAGATCTCGGCGTCTCCGTCACTTTACGTCTATAAAGGTTAAAATCCACCCGTATCTTCCCATCTATGGTTCCGGCGGCCTTGCACGGTCCGTTCCGGTGTTCAGAACACCAGTGGACGTTCGTGTGTTCAGAAAAGAGCCCGTTTTTTTTCGATAAAATAAAATGCAAGTGTTTACACTGCCATTTTAGCCAACATTGGCGAAATTCAAATGGCTATAACTCGCGAACTATTGGTCCGACAATTTCCAAAAAAGTATCAAAAGATTTGTCTTGGCAAGACCTCAACACCCCCCCAAGTTTCATAATTTTAACTCAATTGGAACATAGTTAAAACCAGGTTTGATAAAATCAAAATACCGCCCCCTGCCGCCCTATCCAATGACAATGTAAACGGCGCCTCCCGTATCTCCAGTTCTATATACCCGACGACTTAGCCGCTTGGTACGTGGGCTATTGGTTCCAGTAAATGTCCTTTGGCGCGATTTACTTTCAGTTATAATTAAAATTTGGGTTTTAACATTTTATACCCAGGTCGCCCAAATTGGCGAACTTCAAATGGCTATAACTCGCGAACCATTCGTCCGACAATGGCAAACACAATAAAAATCCATACCTTGTGGCAACACCTTAACACCCACAAAGTTTCATAATTTTGGCTACATTGGAACATAGTTAAAATAGTGTTCGTCGCAGTAAAGAGATCTCGGCGTCTCCGTCACTTTACGCCTATAAAGGGTAAAATCCACCCGTATCTTCCCATCCCATGACCCAAATAGTGACCCTAGCCAGTGGATTGTAATCAAAAATGACAGTGCAGAACCAAATGTTACGACAGTCTTAAATACAAAATTTCAATATTCTATGGCTAATAGTTTTTATTTTTATTCGAGATACGTACTTATTTTTAGTGCCAAAATTTGTAATTTTGCCCCTAAATTTACCAAGCTTGGGGACAGTTGGCAATATTTTGAGCATGAGCTAAAGACATATAGTTCAGGGATTTTTAATGTGAAAGGCATGTCCATAGACTTTAATGCACCGAAAGTCTTTCATATAACTCTGTAAATAAACTATTCATTTGAAATTTTGTCGGCTATTCCTCTTTCAGTTAATCGAATTACACAAGAATATACGTACATAAATACATGCATACGAGCAGACGTCCCTCAAATTTAATCAAACTAGATCGAAAATGCAGCATGCGTACGTACAGACATTACCAAAATACTAGTTAAAGCGAGTTCTGGGATTAAGGCCAATTATCTACACGTGGGATCTAGGCCTGTAGATGGGGTGCCCTCCGTTGGGGTCTTTCTAAGGTGTCCTAACCAGTATTTACGCTAAATTTCAGTGGAAAACTCCGAACGGTTAGGTCGGCGGATGCGACCTGATTTTGAACCAGACACCTTCCGTCTTCTAGTTCAGAGCGCTATGCGCTCGGACTAGTTAAAACAAATCGAACATGTAACATTCGTATATAACGTCATACGTAGATGGAGTATACGACTATAGTACGTTAACGTATAGTATAGTTACGTATATAGTACGACTATATACGTAAAAAGATGGAGTATACGACGCACCGACATGCATGCATGTGCGCCGCGTAGTAAAGGTGTATTTTTTCTGTACTGTATTGCTTCTGCACTGCATTATCATATAAGAAAAATGCGATTACAAATACATTTCAAAGATAAAAGAAATCTGTAAAACACTCGTGAATGTTATCATTCGAATTGCATCGTAGGGACGGAAAGGGTTAAATGCATGTCAACATCACATAAGAACTTATCGAAAGGTGATACTCACCCTGGTGTTTGGCCAACCTCACGCATAAAGTGAACGGGCCAGTTCCTAAATCCGTGTCCAACCCGATGAAAACTCATCGGTTAGACTACTTCGGACGTTTCCACGTCCGAGGGGACATCAACTGCGTGTATCCGAGCAGTTTCACAGTGGACGGCCCGATTCCTTCTCATCGGCTCAAGGCTACGTGGCCGGTGAATGCCCGAACAAAATTGCTAGTAGGGAAAAGATTTGTCTTGGCAAGACTTAAACACCCACCAAGTTTCATAATTTTATCTCAATTGGAACATAGTTAAAACCAGGCTTGATTAAATCAAAATACCGCCCCCTGCCGCCCTATCCAATGACAATGTAAACAGCGCCTCCCGTATCTCCAATTCTATAAACCCGACGACTTAGCCGCTTGGTACGTGGGCTATTGGTGCCAATAGATGTCCTTTGGCGTAATTTACTTTCAGTTGTAATTAAAATTTGTGTTTTAACATTTTATACCTAGGTCGCCCAAATTGGCGAACTTCAAATGGCTATAACTCGCGAACCTTTGGTCCGACAATGGCCAACAAAATAAAAATCCATAGCTTGTGGCAACACCTTAACACCCACCTAGTTTCATAATTTTGGCTAATTGGAACATACTTAAAAATAGTGTTCGTCCCAGTAAAGAGATCTCGGCGTCTCGGTCACTTTACTCCTATAAAGGGTAAAATCCACCCCTATCTTCCCATCTATGGTTCCGGCGGCCTTGCATGGTCTGTTCCGGTGTTCAGAACACTAGTGGACGTTCGCGTGTTCAGAAAAGAGCCCGTTTTTTTCGATAAAATAAAATGCAAGTGCCATTTTAGCCAACATTGGCGAACTTCAAATGGCTATAACTTGCGAACAATTGGTCCGATTATGTCCAAAAAAGTATCAAAAGATTTGTCTTGGCAAGACCTCAACACCCACCAAGTTTCATAATTTTAACTCAATTGGAACATAGTTAAAACCAGGTTTGATAAAATCAAAATACCGCCCCCTGCCGCCCTATCCAATGACAATGTAAACGGCGCCTCCCGTATCTCCAGTTCTATATACCCGACGACTTAGCCGCTTGGTACGTGGGCTATTGGTGCCAGTAAATGTCCTTTGGCGCGATTTACTTTCAGTTATAATTAAAATTTGGGTTTTAACATTTTATACCCAGGTCGCCCAAATTGGCGAACTTCAAATGGCTATAACTCGCGAACCATTGGTCCGACAATGGCAAACACAATAAAAATCCATACCTTGTGGCAACACCTTAACACCCACAAAGTTTCATAATTTTGGCTACATTGGAACATAGTTAAAATAGTGTTCGTCGCAGTAAAGAGATCTCGGCGTCTCCGTCACTTTACGCCTATAAAGGGTAAAATCCACCCGTATCTTCCCATCCCATGACCCAAATAGTGACCCTAGCCAGTGGATTGTAATCAAAAATGACAGTGCAGAACCAAATGTTACGACAGTCTTAAATACAAAATTTCAATATTCTATGGCTAATAGTTTTTATTTTTATTCGAGATACGTACTTATTTTTAGTGCCAAAATTTGTAATATTGCCCCTAAATTTACCAAGCTTGGGGACAGTTGGCAATATTTTGAGCATGAGCTAAAGACATATAGTTCAGGGATTTTTAATGTGAAAGGCATGTCCATAGACTTTAATGCACCGAAAGTCTTTCATATAACTCTGTAAATAAACTATTCATTTGAAATTTTGTCGGCTATTCCTCTTTCAGTTAATCGAATTACACAAGAATATACGTACATAAATACATGCATACGAGCAGACGTCCCTCAAATTTAATCAAACTAGATCGAAAATGCAGCATGCGTACGTACAGACATTACCAAAATACTAGTTAAAGCGAGTTCTGGGATTAAGGCCAATTATCTACACGGGGGATCTAGGCCTGTAGATGGGGTGCCCTCCGTTGGGGTCTTTCTAAGGTGTCCTAACCAGTATTTACGCTAAATTTCAGTGGAAAACTCCGAACGGTTAGGTCGGCGGATGCGACCTGATTTTGAACCAGACACCTTCCGTCTTCTAGTTCAGAGCGCTATGCGCTCGGACTAGTTAAAACAAATCGAACATGTAACATTCGTATATAACGTCATACGTAGATGGAGTATACGACTATAGTACGTTAACGTATAGTATAGTTACGTATATAGTACGACTATATACGTAAAAAGATGGAGTATACGACGCACCGACATGCATGCATGTGCGCCGCGTAGTAAAGGTGTATTTTTTCTGTACTGTATTGCTTCTGCACTGCATTATCATATAAGAAAAATGCGATTACAAATACATTTCAAAGATAAAAGAAATCTGTAAAACACTCGTGAATGTTATCATTCGAATTGCATCGTAGGGACGGAAAGGGTTAAATGCATGTCAACATCACATAAGAACTTATCGAAAGGTGATACTCACCCTGGTGTTTGGCCAACCTCACGCATAAAGTGAACGGGCCAGTTCCTAAATCCGTGTCCAACCCGATGAAAACTCATCGGTTAGACTACTTCGGACGTTTCCACGTCCGAGGGGACATCAACTGCGTGTATCCGAGCAGTTTCACAGTGGACGGCCCGATTCCTTCTCATCGGCTCAAGGCTACGTGGCCGGTGAATGCCCGAACAAAATTGCTAGTAGGGAAAAGATTTGTCTTGGCAAGACTTAAACACCCACCAAGTTTCATAATTTTATCTCAATTGGAACATAGTTAAAACCAGGCTTGATTAAATCAAAATACCGCCCCTGCCGCCCTATCCAATGACAATGTAAACAGCGCCTCCCGTATCTCCAATTCTATAAACCCGACGACTTAGCCGCTTGGTACGTGGGCTATTGGTGCCAATAGATGTCCTTTGGCGTAATTTACTTTCAGTTGTAATTAAAATTTGTGTTTTAACATTTTATACCTAGGTCGCCCAAATTGGCGAACTTCAAATGGCTATAACTCGCGAACCTTTGGTCCGACAATGGCCAACAAAATAAAAATCCATAGCTTGTGGCAACACCTTAACACCCACCTAGTTTCATAATTTTGGCTAATTGGAACATACTTAAAAATAGTGTTCGTCCCAGTAAAGAGATCTCGGCGTCTCGGTCACTTTACTCCTATAAAGGGTAAAATCCACCCCTATCTTCCCATCTATGGTTCCGGCGGCCTTGCATGGTCTGTTCCGGTGTTCAGAACACTAGTGGACGTTCGCGTGTTCAGAAAAGAGCCCGTTTTTTTCGATAAAATAAAATGCAAGTGCCATTTTAGCCAACATTGGCGAACTTCAAATGGCTATAACTTGCGAACAATTGGTCCGATTATGTCCAAAAAAGTATCAAAAGATTTGTCTTGGCAAGACCTCAACACCCACCAAGTTTCATAATTTTAACTCAATTGGAACATAGTTAAAACCAGGTTTTATTAAATCAGAATACTGCCCCCTGCCGCCCTACCCAATGACAATGTAAACGGCGCCTCCCGTATCTCCAGTTCTATATTCTCGACGACTTAGCCGCTTGGTACGTGGGCTATTGGTGCCAGTAGATGTCCTTTGGCGCGATTTACTTTCAGTTGTAATTAAAATTTGGGTTTTAACATTTTATACCTAGGTCGCCCAAATTGGCGAACTTCAAACTGCTATAACTCGCGAACCATTGGTCCGACAGTGGCCAAGAAAATAAAAATCCATAGCTTGTGGCAACATCTTGACACCCAACAAGTTTCATAATTTTGGCTATATTGGAACACTAGCAGACCCGCACGGCGTTGCCCGTGAACCCCTTAAATTATGCGATTTACAAAATCTGACATGTAAACTGCAACTCCAGATTAGTACTCTAGGCCGCAATTATATAACAGAATGTGCAGA